>CM029797.1:60266-253090 GCA_017562165.1 Ectropis grisescens | reverse complement strand
GCGCGAAACCTCTTTTGGACGGCGTTTTGGTGCTTGATTATCCCCAGCTTCTTCGTAGCCTGACCCCACATACTCGAGACGTACATGATGACACCACTGCGTTATATACGACTCGTACCATGGCAGGATGGAGACCCCAGCTCACTCTTGCTGCTTTGGACACCTGTTTGTATATTATGTTGACAGCTTTCCTGCATATGTTGGCAGTGTGGTTGTTCCATGTCATCTTGCTGTCTATATATATGTAGCGGCAGTGTGTGAGGGAGACAGAGTGTGTGTGTATGAATGTGTGTCTATGAGGATTTGTGTGTATGTATTGTATGTGTGTGTGGAGAAAAATTCGTGTATTGCATGTTAGGAGTGTTTGGTAGTGTGTATGTGTGTGTGAGTGTTGTGAATTGTATAAAGCTGTGTTAAGCGAGTGTATTTCAATAAATGAAGAGCATTAACGCACTTTCTCGTCTAACTGCGTGGCGTGCAGTGTCAGATTAAGTTTAAAAAGCAGGCAAACCCGAACAACTCCGCAACTTTACAAAATTTTTAGGTTTTTAATTTTTTTTCGGACACGCAGGCCTTTTTTTCTTAATGGTACAAAGTTTTAGCGCAATAGCACTGTAAATAAAAAACTTAGCGGAGTACGGTGTTCAGTAAAATCGATTTTTTTAACCTAGTAAACCACCATATGGGTGGGTGGGCAAAAAAAATCGTTTTTGTCAGTTTTTGTGTAAACTAGTGCACCGATTTAAGCCGAATAAACTACAAAAAACCGTGGTCGCCCAGGCCACGCGTTGACTGGAGATGGTACTTCCCGACTGTATGAGTCCCACACAAAAATTTAGTTTGTGTGGGATGTCTCAATAAAGCTTTCTTTATTTATAATATTTTTAGGTGAGTGTGATTCATCGCAGACCATTCAGCTGATTTTTCTTATTAAAACAATTTTGTAAAAAAAGGTGTAAAGAAAACAAAAATGTAGTAAAAATAAAAATTATAACTTATTATTAAATACTAAAGTATCCTAATACGACGGTGACGGCCACGGACAGGCCACATCGCTCGCAGAACTGACAACCGATGGGGAAGAAAGGTTCTCGAGTGGCGACCACGAACCGGAAGACGCAGTGTTGGACGGCCTCCCACTAGATGGACAGATGACCTAAAGATAGCTGGAAACTGCTGGTTGCCGGTTACGCAGTTCCGTTCGCTGTGGAGATCTAGGAGGCCTATGTTCAGCAGTGGACGTCTTGCGGCTGGTGATGATGACGAATACGACGGTAGCGTCCCGCTGACGGCGCGAGCGGCGCGGGGTGGAGGCGGTGCGACGTTATTTCTGTCAGAGCACAAACACATACATTTATACAAATATCAAAAGTAGAAGGTAGTGTGGTAGAGGGTAGATACAAACAAACGGCAGTGATAGTCATGCTAGATGGTAGTGAGTGCTGGTTACCCCGTTGTTGGTGGTGGTGAGGGTCTGCGAGCTGGTGACGACGGTGGTGTTGGCGACGGCCACGCCGGTGAGCGGCACGCGCGCCATGAGGATCGCGATCTTGTTGAGCTTGCTCTGCAGGTACTCCGCCGCCAGCTCCTGGGCCAGCGTGGTGCCGTTGGCGCTGCGCAGAGAACACCGTCACTAATCACCTAGTTGGCGCTGCGCAGAGAACACCCGTCACTAATCACCTAGTTCTCTCGTTGGTTTCGTTCAACAGCGTAACAATAGCAAACCCATAAACAATTTAGTCCGGCGGTAGAGGTCCGGTAACAAAACCGACGAACGGAGGGCCTTCTTCCAAAGCTCTTTCCAGGGGAAATATATTGTGATACGTCAATTGGGATGTTAACTGGGTCAAAAAAAAACTTATCCGGACAAATTAAATTTGAAATTTGTCATAGGGCACAGTATTCTACTAGTCAAGATCTGTCAATTGACCCATGTTGAGGGAGTTGTACAAAATTGGGGTTTGCTATTTTGTAGAGGCGGTCATCTTGAATGGATTTCCATCAGACAAAGCTAACAATAATCTCGACGAACTCATTTATAGGCCATAGTTCATCACGATCTAGATATTTTAACGAAGGCAAATCGCCAAAGCTTGGAAGTTCAATAATGTTAATTTAATTTAATAGCAATATTCTTTGTATTCTTTCTACAATATAAAAGTTTCCTGGAGGAGTGTTTACCCCGGCGGCTCCGGCGCACGCGTGAGCCGCGGCGGACCTCCTCGATATTATATTATTTAAAGTTGACAAGTCTTACGTACTTGCGTACGCACATACACGTAATCCTTTTACTCTAGGTTCCTCGTGCAACGAACAACTTCAACCACAGAGTAGTAATAATTTCAACAGAAGAAGTATTAGTCTCGTATAGCTCGGACATACAAGCTGGCTCGCTCGTAACCGTGGAGAAAGATGAAACACTTGGAATTTCAGATTCAGTGTAACAAACTAAAAACGAAGAGGCTGAGGACAGCAAACCACCGAGAGGAACATTCTCTCGGACGGGCGCCGGCAGCCGGCCCCAGGGCGCCTCACCTGGTGGACAGCAGGGCCGACAGCAGCAGCGGCGCGGGCGCCGGCGCGGGGCGCCCGCTGGCCGGACGGCACACACTCGCCACCTGCACACACACATAGATATATATCTTTATTGCACTTAAACAAACGTCTATGAATCTAGTTTTGTTACATTCACTGTTTACCTCCTTGCATGCTAAAAGCGGGACCTGGAGAACTGTCATATATTTCAATCACCCTTGTAACCTAGGACCACAAGCTCAATAAATTGATTTGATTTGATTTGAACAAAGCAAGAAGATATACAAAAACTTAAAATAAAATGGTTCCAGTAAAAGATGGTACGGCAGTGTTTGCTTCGCGTTCGACTTGGCCTTGGCTTGGATAATAATTGCCAATCTCTCCCTAACAACCGCATGATGGAAGAGGAGGAGTAAAAAAATACGAAGACGAAGAAGTACAAATAATGAGTGGAAGACACTCTTATTCTCCACAAATGTATATTACACACACACACATTATTTTAATAAACCGAACCAATCAACAGTCGCGACTTGTGACAAAATGACAAAATTATATTTTGTAAACGAGATTTGATGCGCTAGATGCAACAAAGTGATACCTCATGTCGGCCCACAGCCGCACTACACACTACTCAAGTAAGGTCCCACTCGGAGTCTCATTTCTATAAATGCACCTCTTTAGAACACCCCCTCTATCTCGGCTGTGCTGGCGTTGTTCATGTTCGGAAAATGCTGGGTCAATTGATGACTCCTGATCTCGAACACACGGAAATTAATAATTATCTAAGAAATTAGCAAGTGACTTTGTCACTTTTGCTTAGGGTAAACATGGTAGTTTGTTTGACCTAATGCGAATGTTATGTTTGTTTTTTAATTTTCTAGTGACTTTTAATGTTAAGAAAATAATTGTCAGTCGTTTGATGAAACCCGAACAATTTGGCGATTTGACGATTCGAGTTCCCGGACGCGATGTCGTATGGCGGGGATGTGCTCCGGCGGATCACGGGGGATCGAGAACTTCATTGATCTGTGGATCAACTCCAACGGAGCCAGGAGAGGCTCGTTAAACTATTCCGAGTCAGCGCGCCCGGGACGAGCCTGCAGGGAGGGGCGGGGGGCGGGGGGAAGCAATGAGCCGGGGACTGCTCGGTTGACTCTTAACTTTAGATGTAATCCCATTCGCTAATTAGTACTTAACCTATATGTTGGGGAAACTTAATGCGACAATGCAGCCCTTGGAGTAATTGTTTTTCTAAGAATCTGTAAAGTTTTATTTGGTTTTATCATCACATGCGGTGAATCAGATAAAGTCAATCTAAGATAAGCTGACGGTTTCGTTTATTGCCCGTGTTACTACCAGTAGCAAGTTTCGTCGAATATTGACCGAGTGACCGAAAGAAAAAACCAATAGAGGAGAAACAAACGAATTACGATTTTCAAAACACAAAAGTAGGAGTAAATAGCTGTATAATTAGAAATTGGAATTCCTAACTAAAGAGGAGATATTAATTTGAGATCAAAGTGGCCAGTACGACCAAACAGCAATTTCATACGTAGGCAATGACCTAATATTTCGAATCTTAATACATTTCCTGCCTATTCCGAGCCGCGCTAGTCTCGTCGTCGTCGTTCGACTTCGGAGAGGTTTCTGGGAGCTAAGCATCTCTGGCGAGTTCCGTGGAACGCCGCGCGAGACGCGGTCGCCTGCGCTAATAAGGAATGTCCGGGCAGAACCTGCCGTCGTTCGTGCCCGCGGTATATACCAGACGAACCCGAGTGGGCAGGCGGCGCGCAGCCGACACGGAGGCACTTACTAGGAGCAGCAGCAGGGACCCGCCGAGCAGCGCGCGAACGGACATGGTGCGAGTGGATTTGGTGCGGGCGGACATGGTGCGGCTGGTCGTAGCACGTTCGGAGCTGGGGACGGACTGCAGCCTCGGGCCGCGGTGCGCGCTATAAGAACTGACGATGCTTCGTCCTCGCGCCGTCGGACGGCGGGGGAGTGCGCGGGGGGCCGTCCGTCACGGCCGTCACTCCGGCCGCGGCTCGCCTGGTGGGACGCTATCCGCGGTGACGTTCTGTATGTTACGAGGGTCAAACTGAAAGTTCTTAGAACTGGCCACTTAAAAACAATATAATAAAAAAATAATTATATAATTTGAAAATAGAACTCTTTGCCAATATTACTGAGTATATACTTCATTCATTTGTCATTTGTTTTACGATTTGGCGGCAAATTGAAAATTGACTTTGTCACGTCAACATGAATTTAACACGAGAAAATTTTCGTGCAATGATTTTTTATGACTTTCGATGTCTTTCACGATGAAGCCTCATCTCGTGCGACTGTTTACAACTGGTTTAATGAGTTTAAACGTGGTCGCACTAATCTCACTGATGATTTACGTGAGGGACGGCCTTCTACGGCGACGACTGAAGATAACATCTGTGTTGTGCGGCGTATGATAGAGACTGTCAAAAGAGTGACCTATCAGCAGATTCGGACAAACTTAGGCATCGGTATGAGTCAAGTGGCACAAAATCCTACACGGACATTTAGCGGTCAGGAAGCTTTGCGCCCGGTGGATACCTCATAATTTGGCTGAGGCTCAAAAACTCCATCGTGTGAATTGGTGCCGTAAAATGATTGAAAGATTTAACGGAGGTGACTCAAATGCTGTGTTCGACATACTAACAGGTGACGAAAGCTGGATTTACTGTTATGATCCTGAAACCAAAAGACAATCTGCTCAGTGGGTGTTTCCTTTCGAGGAGTTGCCAACTAAAGTGAAGAGAGATCGAAGTGCGGGGAAAAAAAATGGTGGCCTCGTTCTTTGGAAGGATAGGTCATTTCGCAACAATTGTGTTAGAGGATCAAAAAAACAGTTTCTGCAGAATGGTACACTACCAATTGTTTGCCACTTGTCTTGGAAAAAGTTCGAGAGAAACGACCTCGCAGTAGGATCCTCCTTCACCACGACAACGCCTCATCGCACACCGCCAAGCGAACGATCGACTATTTGGCGACATCAAACGTTGAATTACTGGGTCACCCGCCGTATAGCCCCGACCTCGCGCCTTGTGATTTTTATTTATTTTCAAAAATTAAAGAAAAACTTAAATGAAAGCGGTTTATGAATGCTGAAGAAGCGGTGGCTGCGTATCGCGATGCCATTGAAGAGATCCCTAAGGACGAGTTGGCAAAGTGCTTTTCCCAGTGGTTCCATCGCATGCAGCGGTGTATTGACGTGAATGGACAATATTTTGAAAAGATATAATAAAACTAATAACTGGCTAATGTAATGAGTTTTTGATTTTCTAAGAACTTTCAGTTTGACCCTCGTACAAGCAATGTCTCATACTATCCGCTCAGCTGTTCGCTCGCGCCACATCAGGGCAAACATGCCCCAAAAGTGGCCATAAAAGCGATATTCTGTCGGAAGTTCTATCAAAAAATTTGGAGAAACCCTAGTTTGATGAATCTCCATCGGCGCCGCGGGTCTGTAGAGACTGGGCCCCGCGGGCACGGCCCCGGGAAAGACTGGGCCCCGCGGGCACGGCCCCGGGAGAGACTGGGCCCCGCGGGCACGGCCCCGGGAAAGACTGGGCCCCGCGGGCACGGCCCCGGGAGAGACTGGGCCCCGCGGGCACGGCCCCGGGAGAGACTGGGCCCCGCGGGCACGGGCCGGGAGAGACTGGGCCCCGCGGGCACGGCCCCGGGAGAGACTGGGCCCCGCGGGCACGGCCCCGGGAGAGACTAGGCCCCGCGGGCACAGCCCCGGGTGCGGTGTGTGCGATCCGTGTCGTAGCACAAACTGAAAAAACGATATCTGCGGTAAAAGTCTCATCATAAAATTTCACAATAAAGATGGTTGCACATCAAACATATCCTTAGAAACATAATGAAATAATAAACGGTTAGAGTAGACTTCCATCGGTATTAAAAATGTTAGTACGGAACCGTGTCAAAGGTCAAAAAGGGCAATTTGCAGTTGTTCGTTTTTTATCTCTATATATAAAAATGTTATGTTGGTTTGTGTATGCTTTAAAAACTCAAAAAGTTCTGCACTCATCGAGCTGAAATTTTAGAATGTTATATAATTTATGTATACAATCTGCATCAAGGATTGTTTTTATCTATCTTTAGCATCACAATGTGCCACAGCGTAGCGTGGCAGTTGGCCGGGTACAGCTAGTTATTTATATTAATTTGGAAACTGGATAAACTGGATTCCACAACACAGGACTTCCCCTAGTGTGGAATCCAGGGCTCAATTAAACCAAGTATTTATGCTGCATTATTTTAACTACACTTTTTGTAACTACAATATTTTTTGGCTCAAATAAAGTTTTTTTTTATTAAGATTAAGATTTATTTAATCCTTGCTAAAATAGGTACAAACAATACATTGTGAACTTTAAATTTTGCCATAACAGCATGAAGGTTAAAAGAAGAGACAATTTTGTAAAAATTTACCTAGTTTAATATTAGCAGTAAGTATTTAAAAATATGATACAGGAATTATCATTACTTGTGAGAGAATACAAAGCAAAAATAAACAGATAAAAAAACCTGATAATAACCTCTCATTGTAATTATGTCAACGTTCAAAATTTTTTTATTCATAATTTTTAATAAAAGAAAAATTGTATACTTATAAAGTTATGGAAATATTAATTATTTAAGTGCACTTATACGTTGTTATGATTGAAGTTATTATTATTCAGAAATTATGATATAATCCTTAAATAGCAATATACCAATTACACTATTCTGTGAAACTGTATATTTATATTTCAAAGATCTAGAGCCCAACCCGTCATGTATATGTTTGTGTGTATGGGTAAAGGCAATCAATGTATTTGAGTGCTCTGTGTACGGTTGCTCAACTATGACCTGATCAATGTACTATTGGCAATTCCTCTTATTCCCTGATCCTCTAATTATTTACTCAGAAGCGTGCCACGAGCGCCACTGTCGAATCCTTTGGTCATATTCAAATATTATTTTCTCTCCTATCTACATTATATACAATTGATAACTCCTGATCTCGAACAAGGAAATTAATAATAATTATTTTAAACTAGTGTGTTGGGCACTTTCAGGCAGGGGTCGGTGCGTGGTAGTTGTTTTGACCTAATGTGAATGTTGTGTTTGTTTCTTCTATTTATATTGACTTTTTCCGCTCCGGTGCATTCTTGGAGCAAAGGTTGGTCATTGCCATTCAGCGTGGGAATGCGGCGAGCATCCTGGGCGCTTTTGTTCCGGGATCAGTTAGGGGGAGGTTATTTGGAGATTAGTTTTTATTTTGCTTTTCTTGATGCTTAGTATCTAGTATCCATGAACTAGTTATTATTTTTTTAAAGAAATAATTGTCTTTTGTTTGATGAATCTCGAGCGATTCGAATGACTCGATTTCCCGGGCGTGATGTCGTACGGCGGGATACATTATAATAGCCAAATTGACATATTTGTTCTTCCAAAATTTGTATTATTCATTTACAAAAGTGTAATTGTATCCAAGGGTATAGATGTTAAGCAATGATGTAAATCACTGAGAAAATCGATTTATGATCGATTTGAAAACACTCAAATTGTATTCAGCGGGAAATAATGTGATTGTTTGAGCATCAGTCGCGGCTCGCGGCCGGTCGACGCGGTCAGACGCTTCTTCCAAATCTGCATCTATTATGCGGCTCGTTAAGTTTTGCGTAAAACAAACAAATGTTCCGCTCCATTGGTCACGGTCAGACGCGTGCCGCAGATTAGGCTCGGGGCGGACGGCCGCGGGGCGCGACAGTGGAGCTCGCTTTGTGCGCGGTGTGACCCCGCGTCGCCTTGGGGTCCACACAATGGCGGAGGATAATGATGTTTTCTTTTCAGATTTGTGTCGCTCGCGCTGACCTCGCGGCTTGAACTTATGCATGAACACATCCGAGTGTGCGCCGGCGCAGGCCGAGCTGTGGAAAGGTTTACGCTGGGTGGTGTAGTTTCTGGAAGACGTTTGAAACTCAATGGTTTGACACTGAATCCTCCGACTTTATGTCACTTGCAGCAAAACTGAAATTCCCGTGATTGGGCCACTTCGTTAAAAAGGCACAACTTGTTGATAAAGCAAAGGAATTCAATTCATTCGGCATTCTTGACGTCAAAAATGTTTACAACCAATTGACTCGACACAAAAATATGAGGCTGTTCTTGGTTGCGGGAGCATCCAGTCAAAGTTAGGAGGAGAGCGCCCAGCTGAGCGGAGGAGCCTCGTGTGCTTGTCATGACACCCTCCTTCGTTTAGATAAAATTAAAAGTCTAAAAAAAATCTAAATTTCTAATAATACATAGACTATTTTTAACGCGGGAAAACAACTAGAATGGCAACTACACTGGTAAAATCAAGTAAAACAATTGTAAGTGATAAGTTTTTACTTCTATCGGCAGTCCCTATGACTGACCACGAGTGTATGTGACCTATGGAAGTTAGTCTCGGACAGTCTCTACTGCCTATCGAACTCTAGGCATAGAATAGATAATACAGATAGAACGGACACTCCCCACCCCCCGCCAATTTCAAGCTTCCTCACCCCTCAGGCCGTTTCGGATACGCTAGGAGCACTCAACGAAGGGCTGGTATCGAACATCTAATTCCTAACGAAATATCATCATGGTGGGTTGTTGTGCTGTTTACGGCTGTCCGTCAACTAAACGGGACAAGATTAAAAGCTTTATTTAATTTCCTAACGATAAAATAACGTAAGATTAGAAACTTTTCAATAACGTTGCTTTATTACAAGCTTTGCTTAGTTTGGGGTCAGATGGTGTTGTGTGTGAATTGTCTACCAATATTTATTTATGTATAATAACGAAGTCATTTTTAACTCAAAGTTCGTTACTTACACAGCCAGTAACTTACGTGCCCAAGCTTGGATTGATTATGCCTGGAGGAATTATTATAGTTACAGAATAAAGTTTCCTTCGTGGGTAAGTGTAAAATAAAATGCGAATGCGTACCTACTAACAGAAATAGATATCTAGGTACCTGATCAAATCTATCATCGGTTTCGTTTCATTTTACGCGGCAATACACCCACAGATTTCTGAAACAATTTAGAAATCTGTGCAAATACCCTTTTAATTAGAATAGTATAATTTGGCTCCATTCTATTTATGTAACTCAACATTAGAGCAAGTTTATAGACTACTTAACATCACCAGGTGAACTCAAGGGGCACAACTATTCAATAAAACAATTCAGTAGCCCTAGCTCTAACGCACACATTCAAGCGTGTGTACGAACGACATCTGCGTAGTTGTGTGAAGAGTAGGCAGCTCCACAGCGGCGGTTGTATGGAGTTTTAGTGGAGTGTCCGGGGTGTGCTCTAGGCTAGGGACCCTGCTAATCTAAGCTTACGCACAAACGTTAGGGCATAGCTGAACGCATACCCCATACCTCCCTCGTTCGAGAACGGTTCCTCGCCCCTGGCACAGGAGCACGGGCCGAGCCTGCGGGCCGCCGCTCGCGGCTGCCGGGACTCGAACTCTGGACTCGAGACTGGAGACTCGGGAGCCGGTGCAGTGGGATTCGCAAATCGAATATTCGGCGAAGTAGCGGGAGCGGGCGGGGAAGGGGGCGGGCGGCGGGGACCGGGGCTGCCAGGCGGCGGCGGGACCCGCGCTACCGGGGAGATACTCAATGTCTACAACGTTGTTAAAATAAGGAAGGATTTGTAGTGGTAGGACTCTTTGCAGAGTCCCTCTGGGGAAGTACCACACTTTTGCCAGTTATTCTACCGATAAACAATAATCTGCG
The DNA here is from genome assembly GCA_017562165.1 of Ectropis grisescens. NCBI lineage: Eukaryota > Metazoa > Arthropoda > Insecta > Lepidoptera > Geometridae > Ectropis > Ectropis grisescens. The sequence continues at coordinate 242,748 of CM029797.1, read as the reverse complement.
TACATTACTGGGTTCCGATTTGAAGGGCAACGTTTCCAGAGAAATTACAGGGTTAGAGATTTATTGACTTAGATAACTAGGTGACGAGCGCAGTGCAGTGCTAGGTAATGATTTGGACTCTTCATGTTCAGCTTGTCATTGTGCTGTTATGTCGCAGGAATATTGCTTACCATCAGGCATATATCATACTCTTCTCGTCACTCACAAAATACCAATCTTAGTTGTAGATAATATGTTCTAGAATGGAGACCGTGAATGTAATGCAGGACGCCCTGACACTTGGTTACGATACACATAAGGCAGCCGCTAATGGTTGGTTACGCCGTATCACGGGACAGACCTATATTTATCTGTGAACTAGAGTAGCTGATGAGGATGATGATAAATAAAACAGTGAAAAACAAACCTTCCCAAAAATCTCAAGTTTAGAAAAAAAATGTATTTAACTAACAGAACAAGATGGTAATCATTAAATAAAGAAAATGACGCGGGATTTGCATGCAAATGACATTTTACAAGGTCGAGATTTCAAGCTCTCTTATGTTTTCAAAGCGGCGCGGCGTAGTACAAAGATAGTACGAGTCTCATTTAAATAAGTGTCAATGATCGTGCCTAGAAGTGTCCGACGAGAATTTAGACGAGTTATATCATCCGCGAATGTGTGCAAATCGAATCTGTTATATTACGAACGTTAGTAGTGGTAGGACTCTTGGCAGAGTCCGCCTGGGGAAGTACCACACCTTTGCCAGTTATTCTACCGCCAAGCAGTAATGTGCAAACATTACTGTGTTCCGGTTTGAAGGGCAATGTTTCCAGAGAAGTTACAGGGCTTAGAGATATAAGATCTTAGATCTCTGGGTGACGAGCGCAGTGCAGTGCTAGGTAATGATTTGGACTCTTCATGTTCCAATAGCTGCGTGTCACTGTGCTGTTATGTGTCAGGCATGTTGCTTACCATCAGGCATATGTCCTGATCGTCTCGTAACTATTTATTAAAAAAAAAAAAAAAATATTTGAGAGTTTAATTGTAAAAATAATTTTCTAGCTATGATGCTTCCTTCAGCTAATTGTCCCAATTCGCGTGGTAAGAGTCAGATGAACGTATCTACAAAAAAATCAAAAAACGTTTTTTTTTAGAAATCGGGTCATAAAGTGGTCCTTTATGAACTGCCAAAACGACGTAACGATATATTCAATATTTTACTAATTCCAAAAAAACGAAATAGCACAAGAATTATTTTCCATTGGAGCAGAAGAACGTATCACGTCTTACGTTATATTAGTTTGAATGATCATGCTAACAGTTACTGCTACTGCAACGTATCTGCAATAACAATATTTTGGATCACACAATATTGTGTGTTTCAGAATATTGCATGAACCATATCGACGTAAAAGCTTATGCGTTGTTTTGGTTGTTACAAATTGTGCGTTGGTACAAAGTTTAAAGAGCCAAAACAACGTTTATCTAGTTACGTCAAATTTGCAGAAACATTTTGTAAATAAACAATCCATATTAATAACCATAGCGATGTAATTATCACATACGTTATTTTGGCGGTACTATTATCTTTGAGAGTTATTATAGTCCATAGATTTTTTTATAAATATACGTTAGTATGACTATTATAACATATTATTAAAATGAAGAAAACGGTAGAAATTGGATATTCTGAAAAAAATAACGGATCTCAACGACATTCTTGAACAGGTAAGTTATTTTTCATTGTGTTTCTTTTTAATACCTACAAGTTGAACATGCTGTCCTGGGTTCGATTACCAGGAAGGACTAACCGTAACTTAGTTTGAGTTCTGGTTCAATAGGCCGGCAAAACACACAAGATATTATAGTTAATGCTTACTCAATTTTTAATGTTAAAGATGCTGAAGTAACTCTGTGGTTTGTCTGTCTTCAAAACCCGAGAAAGGACATTTTAAGCTACTTATTACCACATGTGTTGTGACAGATATACAGCCACAATTAGTATGTTGAAGTAGTTTATTATTATCACTTGTATAGTCCTATGCCCGGAACGTGTTAAACTGCATCCGCAACAGCGATAACTGACATCCACTCGGACCAAGTCGCGGGCGGATGCTAGTATTATATTAATCGTTAGTATAATAAATTATTATGAGTGTATTGTTCATATTTTAACGTTACAATACTTACATCAAGCTAGCCCCTAAAATATTTCTAGATTGGTAAAAAATGATAAAATCTTATTTAACTGGATTTAGTTTGTTTTTTACTCATTACGGTAAATTATTAAGGATATCGGCAGCTGTGATAGTAGGTATATTATTTTGACTAAGGTATACTGTTTTGTTTTAGGAACGATCTCATTCAGTCGACACCCCCTGCTGAAATTGAAGAATTCAATAATAGCTTAAATCCTTATCTTTAACCAGCCCTTACTGATTTAACAACAACTTCTGAAAATGACTCCGTTTTTTATGAACCTGGACCGCTACCAACTAAATTATTGACTACATTGGAAAATGTGTCATTGATTCAACCAACCCTGCTGATTTAACAACTTTAGATAATGACCCTGTTTTTGATGAACCTGGACCGTCACTGCGAAACTCTTGATAAAACTATAGAAAATAATACTACTGATACTGAATCTGTTATTTCTGGTAATCAAAATCGTAAACGCAAACGCAGAGGTTAAGCTGAACCCAGCGAATGGAAAAATAATTTGAGAATAACTAAGAGGCAAAAAGGTGAACCTTACCTCTCAAGTAAAGGTGTTCTAAAACCAGGAAAAACATTGGGAGAGTCAAAGTGTATGGAGTTATGTGGAGAAAAATGTACGAACAAATTTAATGAAGAAGAGCGATTGAAAATCTTTTCATCGTTTTAGAATATTAATGATATTAATAATAAAAATTGTTTATTATTTCTCTCACACAGAAGTTTTTCATTGTAAATACCTTAACCAAGTATACATAACAGTAGTAGATTATCTATGTGAGAAACTGTACTAGGAAAACCTGTATGACAGATCACCAGCCTCTCCAACAACGGTGGTGATAAGGGGTAGGTACTCATTGATTTTAAATGTAGATGTTAATCGTTAGATGTTAGGTGTGTTTTAAAAAAAAGATTTTAACAAAATTAAGGTTATCAGAAGAGGCAAAAGGCTGCCTATTGACCAAATTCAGTTGAAAAGTGCTTATGACAAACCCTTACCTATTTCTGCTGAAAAGTACGAGGACTTGAAAGATGTATGCAGACAAGGCATCATCCCAACGCAATACCACGGTTTCTATGAAGGATTTGCAGTTGGAGGAACCGACACAAAGAATGACGAAGATATATAAAATTGTGTATACGGATGCCTGATGTTGATTTTGTTTTTTAATTATTTTTTCAGAAGTTAATACAGACTTGGTTATGTTTAATTGATTGGCTTTTATTTATTTGCTCGTAAACATACTAAAACTTAACTTCTAAAATGACATATGTAAATAAGATAACGACTAAAAGTATAATAAATTAAGGGCCAGACTAACGCATGTCAACCAATACTCAAAAAAATATATATTGTGTATTTATAAGCGTATATAAATAAATGATTAATACCTTTTTGAAATCCCTAATAGTAGGCCATTACATTACATTATTTTTTTTCATTGTCAAATGTATTTAATATCTAATAAAAAGCTGACAAAGTTTGAAGAGACGAATTTTCGCAGTTTTTTTGCTCTCCTGTAAAATTTATAAAATGGTAGATACGTTCATCTGACTCTTACCACGCGAATTACTCCAGAGAAACGTTCCATAGGCTATACGAGTAGTCCCAATTTTCGTGAAAAGATATGGCGTAATTTTTATTTAAATATGTAATAACTGTTATTATCTATGTGAGAAAAGATGTTGCTAACGGTTTACTCGTTCATGTGGGTAGATAAAATATATTGAAAATTTTCATTTTCATTTCATTTCATTTCATTTGCAGTTTACAAAGTGAACTATCAAATTCTGAGTTTTAAGTTTTCATTTCTATCGGCAGTACCTGTGACTGCTATTTTTTTATAGTGTACAGTAGTGAGACGAGCAAGAAATATGCAGAGCAACATTCCTGTCCTGAACAACACAGTGACATGTAGTTGTTTAAACAAGAAGAGCCCAAATTATTACCCCGTACGCGCTCGTACTCAGAAGTACAAGATGTGATTTTTATCTCCATGCCTTTAAAAGTCAATAGCAATTTGTATTAAATCGAACAACAAGCTCAAGCGAAAAATTATATAAACGCATTTTTTTCCGTTAAGACGTCGGATTCTATTAATTGTATATCTTCTATTAAAATGAGGGAGCTGGGAGTCCCGACAGGGAGCCGGGAGACGCGGGTACTCGGCACCCGGCGGCGCGGCGCGGCGCGGGGCGGGGCCGGGCGGGCGCCGGCCGAGCGGCAGTGACACACGCGCGCGCGAGCCGGCCGGACGCGCCGACAGCCGCCACAGCGCTCCACACGCGGACGGTGAGTGCGCGCTCAGCGGGCCGCTTGTCACTTACTCCACTAAGTTCGCTCTACTAGCAGATACTACCGAGTTCGTGTTACCCGAGCCACGGCGGAGAGGACAGCCGGCCTGTGGGCTGCTCCCTCCTCGCATGATGTGATCTCCGCTCCTTCATACCTACTACATTTTTAGCATTTAGGATAAACAAGAATAACGAAACTTAATTAATGGAAGGTTTGAACAAAACTGGGCCTTGTTTTGCTCACAAACAATACTCTATTCAAAATTTGTATTAAATAAATAAATAAAATTTTATTTGCTGAAAAGATATCTTACAAAACATTGGTGAGTCGGTCCCGAACTAGGTTACCCTGTATCTCGGACCCGACATCTTTCAACGGTACACAAACAAAAACTCAAAAGAAACAAAAAATACAAAACAACAATACCCACCACCAACCTAATGCATCACAAAATCATTTCAATATTAGTAACATAATATATGGGTAGTTATGAATAAACTTCACTATGAATATGAAATATAACAATGGCAAGCAGTTCTCAAACTTTCATGTCTAGGCCAAATTAAACGTAGAAAAAGTATTCTATCTTATTTGGTTATAATAACGATGGTTTCTGTTCAATATATTTTAATAGGAAACTTAAAACAATTATTAATCGTCAAAATAAATGAAAAAACGATTAGTATCTACGTAATTGAAAAACTTGCGTCCCGGCATCAAAGAGAACATGTTCCCACTCGAGTGTATCAATTCTCCTCTGCGAAAACGTATCTAGTAATGTTGAGACATCAAATTAATCTTTGTGTCAGCAGTCCTTTGTGTATTTTACTGGCACATATCAATAGATTTGGGTACTATTCCCCAAAACAATATCCTGACGATTTTTCAATATTTTCATAGGCTGTAGAATGCACCCGCACGTGGACAGTGTGAGAGATTATGGCTTTGACTCTGTTCTTGTTATTTAAAGTCCTGAATCTCAGCAATTTGAACTTTAAAATGGATTGTTGATGCTTCATATCGAGGGCTCTCTAAACATATTAGGATAAATTGTAAAAGTCGAAATCTTTTAAACTTGTATCTTGACGGGTCAGATCCACGACCGTCTTCAAGATCCGCGGCCTGCACCCACGACCTCAAGACAACTTGAAGATGACAAATACAATTAACGTCGGCTCCAGCTGTCACCCGAGATATCTCCATCAGTCCCACCCGTGGGCCGCTGCTCACTCACATAATAATAGTCATAATAATAATAATAGTCATAATAGTCATAATAGGTAATGACTGAAACGGATTGTTCCAGTTTCGTCTTGTACGCATCGATAAGGGAACTTGACTGTGCGAGTTGCTCCCTGACCGTTGTCATTTCGTCACTCATTTAAGTTACATGAAGTCCGCTGAGATCCGCGCGTCAGCCGCGGGGGTCTGTTGCCTGACTACAATGGTCGTGGCTTTGCTATTGCACTCTTTATTTTCGCTTGAAATTGAAGAAATATCAAAGCTATAACTGGTTGTGTTAGACGGGTGAAGGCAGGCCGGGATAAACTTAATGATCGTAGGATTGACCTACAACTGCTTAGAAAAATATATTTTTGTAATGGTAGGACTAATTGCACTTCTGCCTGAGGAAGACACAGAACATCCCAGATATTTTACCAACAAGCAGTAACGAGCAAACAATATTATTTGAAGGTTTACAAAGAGATGAATCATCTGATACTTTTTTTGCTTGTTTCGTGTATTTACCAGCGCAGCTGTAGTCATATCGAGATTTAGTCTCAAAGCCATGTAGTCAGACCCGCTATCTAGTCATATCGAGATTTAGTCTCAAAGCCATGTAGTCAGACCCGCTATCTAGTCATATCGAGATTTAGTCTCAAAGCCATGTAGTAAGACCCGCTATCTAGTCATATCGAGATTTAGTCTCAAAGCCATGTAGTCAGACCCGCTATCTAGTCATATCGAGATTTAGTCTCAAAGCCATGTAGTCAGACCCGCTATATAGTCATATCGAGATTTAGTCTGAAAGCCATGTAGTCAGACCCGCTATCTAGTCATATCGAGATTTAGTCTCAAAGCCATGTAGTCAGACCCGCTATCTAGTCATATCGAGATTTAGTCCTAAAGCTCCTAACCCGCCCGCTGCGGTTTCGCTCGAATACTGTCATGATATGGTCAAACCATAAACTATTTTATCTTTTAAGTTGGTCAAACAGCACACGGTGTATTAATTAGATAAAAATCGGTTAAGTGATTTAGTGATAACGGCAATAAAAATACATCATCTGTGAAAATTTCAACTGTCTAAGTATCACCGTTCTTGAGATACAGCCTGGTGACGGACGGATGGACAGACGGACAATCATCATCAGCCACAAGACGTCCACTGCTGAACATAGGCCTCCCCCCTAGATTTCCATAACGAACGGTCCTGCGCAACCTGCAACCAGCGGTTTCCAGCGACCTTTGTGAGGTCATCTGTCCATCTAGTGGGAGGCCGTCCAACACTGCGTCTTCCGGTTCGTGGTCGCCACTCGAGAACCTTTCTTCCCCATCGGTTGTCAGTTCTGCGAGCGATGTGGCCTGCCCATTGCCACTTCAGCTTGCTTACTCTTTGAGCTATGTCGGCCACTTTCGTTCTTTTGCGAATATCCTCATTACGGATTCTGTCGCGCAAAGAGACTCCGAGCATAGCTCTCTCCATAGCTCGCTGTGTGACTTTGAGCTTCGTTATGAGACCAACAGTGAAGGACCACGTCTCAGTTCCATAAGTCATCACTGGCAACACGCACTGGTTAAAGACTTTCGTCTTTAGGCATTGGGGTATTTTGGACTCAAAGATGTGCCGAAGACAGACGGACAAACGGACTGCAAAATCTGAGTAATAGGGTCCCGTTTTTACAAGGGACCTTTGTACCTGGGAGTAATCGATTAAAGTAACAAAAAAATTACATTACATAATCTCTTATCACGTTCATTTTCAACATACTCTGACCGCTAGCTGGTCCCGAAGCAAACCCAGTGCTCGTGTTCTCCTCGAATTGTTGTCCCTCACGCTCGGAATTCTGAGACAAACATTTCCACAAATTTTTGCGCGAGAATTAGCCGTCAGAATGTTTTCCATAAGTTCTGCAAATTTCTTTAAATTTTCTCGTTTATCTGTAACCTGAAAAGAGTGACGGGAAGCAGATGGATGCGGAGAGCCGAGGTCCAGATTTGGTGGCACAATATTGGAAAGGCTTAGGTCCAGCGGTGGACGAACGTGGGTTGACGATGATGATGATGAACTGTAAACTGAAAAACGTGGTTGAATTGTTTGTTGGAGCTGTAACATTGATTTGTGTAGAGATCAATCGTCCCGGCTCCCGCCCGGCTCCCGGCGGGTGTGACGCGGACGCCAGGCTCGCGGTGTTCGCGGACTGTTACAATCCATAATTGGAAACGAATACTATTACAATGTTATTAATACTGCCAATCCTGGAGAAAATCAATTCCTCGATTTTGAATTTGGCAATTCTGCAGTATTTTGATGAATTTTTGAATAAGCTCCTCCTCAATTAGTTCATGATTGAGCAACCAACATCCAAATATCTAAACATCGACGTTCATAATATTAGGAAAAAATTGCGATTCCTGAACTAATGAATATCTTCGTACGGAACTTCCGGTAGATACCTGATTCAGTACTTATATAATTTTAAACACAAGTATAATTTACTTATTCTACATAGAAATACCCACCCACAGAGCAAATATATATTTCTCACACGAACATTTTGCACTGGGTGGAAATGGAACCAATCCCTCATCAGCTTGGCAGGCAGGCTCACTACCAACGAAGCCACGCGGCCTGCGGTGTGATGACTCCCCCGTCTCTACGCGGCCTGCGGTGTGATGACTCCCCCGTCTCTACGCGGCCTGCGGTGTGATGACTCCCCCGTCTCTACGCGGCCTGCGGTGTGATGATGACGCGGCCTGCGTCTCTACGCGGCCTGCGGTGTGATGACTCCCCCGTCTCTACGCGGCCTGCGGTGTGATGACTCCCCCGTCTCTACGCGGCCTGCGGTGTGATGACTCCCCCGTCTCTACGCGGCCTGCGGTGTGATGACTCCCCCGTCTCTACGCGGCCTGCGGTGTGATGACTCCCCCGTCTCTACGCGGCCTGCGGTGTGATGACTCCCCCGTCTCTACGCGGCCTGCGGTGTGATGACTCCCCCGTCTCTACGCGGCCTGCGGTGTGATGACTCCCCCGTCTCTACGCGGCCTGCGGTGTGATGACTCCCCCGTCTCTACGCGGCCTGCGGTGTGATGACTCCCCGTCTCTACGCGGCCTGCGGTGTGATGACTCCCCGTCTCTACGCGGCCTGCGCGGCCTGCGGTGTGCGGTGTGATGACTCCCCGTCTCTACGCGGCCTGCGGTGTGATGACTCCCCCGTCTCTACGCGGCCTGCGGTGTGATGACTCCCCCGTCTCTACGCGGCCTGCGGTGTGATGCCTCCCCCGTCTCTACGCGGCCTGCGGTGTGATGCCTCCCCCGTCTCTACGCGGCCTGCGGTGTGATGCCTCCCCGTCGGCCTGCGGTGTGATACGCGGCCTGCGGTGTGATGACTCCCCGTCTCTACGCGGCCTCTACGCGGCCTGCGGTGTGATGCCTCCCCGTCTCTACGCGGCCTGCGGTGTGATGCCTCCCCCGTCTCTACGCGGCCTGCGGTGTGATGCCTCCCCCGTCTTTACGCGGCCTGCGGTGTGATGACTCCCCCGTCTCTACGCGGCCTGCGGTGTGATGACTCCCCCGTCTCTACGCGGCCTGCGGTGTGATGCCTCCCCCGTCTCTACGCGGCCTGCGGTGTGATGACTCCCCCGTCTCTACGCGGCCTGCGGTGTGATGACTCCCCCGTCTCCCCCCGTTCCCCGTAGACCCGCTCCTCTATCGCCTAACTAGATACTTTGACTTACTTTGAGGCTTTGACTATGCTATTGCCGTCTCTATCATTTGAAGCGAAAAGAAAAGAGAGGGCAATATCAATACTTATATATCAAGACACTAGCTTTTACCCGCGACTTCGTCCGCGCCACATATTTACTAAAGTAATTGAGGCAGTACCTACTCGTATTTCTACTACCATACAAATTCACGTTTCCTAAGGAAAATAAGTACCTATTTAATTATCTTACCCAAAAACTTAAAAATACTAATTTCAAGTTATTTTAATAATCACAAAACCCTGCAATTAACTAACTAACTAAATCGAATTGTGATAATGTGATTAGAAAACAAAACAAAACACATTTCACAAAATGGTTTACACATAATTACCGTAAATCCACAGAAAAGCCTCTTATTACTTACTAGCAGCCCGCCCCGGCTTTGCACGGGTATTATGGAAAATAAGTATAAAACAAAATTATTAGACTTCCAAATTTTAACACACTCTTGGCAGAATTGCCATGCTTAGGACATAAGACAAAACAAACAATCCCAATCATCTGTTTATCATATAAAACGCATGTTTTTTTGCCTATTTTACTTTATAAAAAAAATGCGGGAGAAGCTCAAGGGAGGTCCTGAGAGGAGCGAGCTAAGCGAGGTCGTCGCCGTAGCGAGAGGTTACACTCAAGGACATAGAGCTTCTGGCTCCAGGAGCTCACCCGGAGTCGTACCTCAGTGATAGACCATAATAGGACCAATTGTTATGTTTAGGTATTGTTATGCTTCTCTCAATATGTGCCTTTAAACATTATGCTAAGTTATGTTTATGCTATATACGGTAGCAAAAATTATGCGAAAACTGTTATGCGTTAGTTGTTATGGTATATTATCATTAGTCCTAAAAACTTTAGGCGTGTCTGGCGTCGTTGTTATTCCCCTTTTACTTTTACGCATCAAATCAAAAATTAAATCAGTAAATATTTAATTGTTGTAATTTAGTGTTAAAATCTGCTAATGCCACCTACGACGTAGTTTATGGTTGTGCAATGTTTTATGTAGGTACTAAAGTCTATTAGTTCTAAATACGTACTAAATAGTTACGGCTGGTCTAGTCGGGAGAACGGCGGCGGCCGATCTGGAGCCCCGGTTTTAAATCCACGTGCACCAGCACCACTGTCTTTTCGGAGTAATATGCGTAATACCGCTAACTTAAAACGGTGAAGAAAAACATCGTGAAGAAATCGCCATGTACTTAGAATCTTTTGAGGTCATGTGTCATCCACCAACCCGCACTGGGCCAGCGTGGTGGATTATGGACTTGACTCTCTCCTTGCGAGAGAGGGCCCCGAGTCCCAGTAGTAGGAATATTTAGTGGGCTGCTTATTGAATCTATTGACACAGCTAGATTTCTGATCGTCTCATCATCGTAGTCCTTAATGCTCCGTTTTATTCTACTTTAGTAGGTAGAATAAAGGGACCTTTGGGATGACCTATATCGTATCCTATCCCCAGCTCAAATTACACGCGCATCACTATTTTTTCGAAGGCATGTCCGTAATGCCTCCAATTTAAAACGGTAAAAGAAAACATCGTGAGGAAACCGAAATGGAATAAATTTTATGTAATACTGTGTAGAAAGTGCGATAAAACTTGAACAATAACAGTAAAGGTAGAATAAACTTATACAAAAGTAGTTCTGAAAAGAACATTTTGATAGGAACATAAAAAAGTGTTACGAAAAAATGTTTAATATTTAATATCATTTGCGTCCACTACCTACGTAGCGAGGCGACCACGCGAATTAGTAGGCGCGCGCGCGGCTACTCGTACTTACCTATTTCATAGCTGCGAACACCTCTCCCCCGTGCCTCGGTGTCCCCTCTATCGGTGTTGCGCCGCGCGGCGCCGCATTTTGATAGGATTGATATTTTTAATTTCGTTAAATCTTTTGAATGGAATGTCCGACTTCAATAATTCAAAAAGTAATTAAAAGAGTCTTGAATAAGAAATAATTTATTTGGATAAGAATTAATACAAATGTGTTGATAACATGGTCTGAATTTGATAGGCATTTTTACTTACTTTTAAAATGTAAAAAAGTAGTTGTTGCGAGGTAATTACTGTAGTTAGACATATGGTCTCGCGAGGTTTTTTGTAGATTTTAATACGCTCTATAATATTGTAGAACATTGTTTTGGTCTATCATTAGTACTTTCCGCAGCGTATGCGATGAAAGCCATTTTATGACTGTTTTTTTATACCTTGCGTTGGTTTTAGTAAAAAAATCCGTAGATATCTCATTTTTTTTCGTAATAAACATAGCCGATGTTACTCAGTGATAATGTAGCTTTCTATTGGCAAAAGAATTTTTGAAATCGGTCCAGTAGTTTTTGAGTTTATTCGTGCCATACAAAAATACAAAAATACAAATCTTTCCTCTTTATAATATTAGTATAGATTATGAATCTAACTTATTTACGTTTATAGAATTTTAAAACTCCTAAATTACCTATAATATTTAAGAACTCAGAAAATGTTTTTTTTTTTTAACTTTTATAGGTTTACACTTGACCGCCATCTCGCCTGATGTTAAACGATGATGCGGCCTACGATGAAGCGTGTTTACCTAGAAGAAACCGATTCCCTCTCGATTTGAAGACACAAAGATTGTAACTATCGGGAAAAACCCTCTCAGGCAACGTATTCCACAGCCTAGACGTTCTTATCACAAAAATAGAGTCAAATCTCTTCGTTCGTGTCTTTGGAACATCAACCATGAAACGATGTCCTTTTTTTCGAGCTACGAGCATTCCGATAGAAAAAAGGGCAAGGTGGTATTAGATCGTACAAATCAGTCGCACACTCTCCGAAGTGTATCCGATAAAAAACCGATAAGCTAGCGATTTTCCGGCGATGTTCTAGACTTTGCAGTCTTTTTCGCACGAGAATGTCATTGCCCATGAGCCTTTTGTCACGTCTCTCGATCGATTCCAGAGCTTCCAGCTGATACTTAGCCGATCCATCCCAAAGGTGCGAGCAGTACTCCATGGTTTAGAAAATGGGTAAAATTTGTAATTTTTTGACACTAATTAAAATCTTTATTTTAACAAATACAAAAGCAATCTATCTTTGAATAGACTTCCTACCTATTTTATTTAAAAGTACAACTTTTTAAGAAGATTGATAAGACAAAACACCCAGTAAAAAATACACACGAAAATTGCTCATACAATTAACAACGACATTTAATAAAACCTATAGGTACTTAAGTACCAACAAATGTTATAGTATCCAAATGTACCTATACGAACAAATAATAACGACGAATAAAATCAGCAAGCAGTAAAATCACCCAACTAAAGAAAATAATTACTCAACAATCGAACCCAAAAACCTAATTATACTATTCACGTTTTTTTTTTAATAAAATAAAATCGTGTAAATCGAATTGAAATCAATATTCAGTCAATATAAATGAATTTCTAACGAAAAACCTCATATACCGGACGCGTGTGTCACAGTCGTCTGCCCGTTCGGGTAAGTAAAGTTCAAATCGGTTCAAAGTTTTCGATATTGGTGATGTCAAACAAACTTGACAAGGCAACATCGGTCAATTATTTCAAACTCCATCAGTACCATCCGACCGCGTCAATTTCTTCAAGCCCCGTCAATCCTGTCAAACCGTGTCAATTCCTTCAAATGACATCAGTCTCGTCAAACCACACCAGGGTGCAGTCCCGAGGGCCCGCCGCGACCCCCGGGGGTGCGGGGTGCGGAATACGGGGGGCGCACAGATTGACGAGATGAATACGTAATGCGGGGGGAGCGGTGCGCGGGGCGGGGGCTGTACTCCAATTCATTTGCGGACAATTTACATACACATTAATGGTGACGTTACATAAATTAAGAGGGTCCCAATTTGAGGGAAACTCCGGCAGAATGTGTTCATTAATGCGACAGTGGCGCCACCAGGGAAAGAGGGGGGGGGGGGAAGGCACGAATATTGTACATGTATTTTTCTGTGTTTTGATTCAGACAAATTGCGACCGGTATGATTATAAACGGTTTTATTTCGCTCGTCAGTGTCGTTGGATTACAATTAAGTAATTATTTCTTTTGTATACGCGTGCTCGGTCCGAGGCCGGTAACGCTTAACATTCGCCAATTTGTGGTCAAAGGGCTCCTTTTATTGTATTAAAAAAATAGTTTAGTTCTTAAACGTGTCCGTCCAGCGCGGGGCCCGCCGGCAGCCGGCGCGGGGCCCGCCGGCAGCCGGCGCCGGGCCCCCACTGCAGGCGCAGTAGTGGTAGTGGTCTTTGCAGAGTCCGCCTGGGGAAGAACCACACCTCTGCCAGTTATTCTGCCGCCAAGCAGTAGGGCGCAACCGTTACTGTGTTCCTGTTTGAAGGGCAATGTTTCCCTTGAAATTACTGGACTAAGAGATAAAACACTTTATATCTTCTGGTGACGAGCGCAGAGCAGTGCTGGGTAATGATTGGGGCTCGAGCTCCAACAGCGGCGTGTCACGCTGCTGTGCGCCAGCCGCGTTGTTTACCTCCAGGCGCCTGCGCCTGCGCCTGCGCCTGCGCGTCTCGGCACTTTATTATGTAAAAAAAGACTAGTAGCGATACGTGGTTTTGCTCGTTGGTCTTCATTTCCGTAATAAAACATATGGAGATTTTACTACAGATTTTATCTCAAATCAAATTAGATTTCAATCAATATCAGATTGAACTGCTGGTGTCCAACCAGCTGCACCAGAACCGACCTGATGGAGGCCTCGATACCAGGAGTCACAGTTGCGGAATACTGGGCAGCAAAAATTTAAAAGACTCACACACACACAAAAAAAAGACAACATCATCGACACGAAGAAGAAGAAGAAGAATATCAGATTATAATTTAACAAGTTACTGTTACTTTCCCGGGATAAACAGTAGCCTCTGTGCTCTTCCCAGACTGTAATCAGAAATTTGAACCCGATCCGTTGATACGTTACGACGTAATTGAGCAACAAATATCCATTTATATTGACATTTCTAATATTAGTAAGAAGCAGGATTAATTCCCAAATTTCCATGGAATCTGTTCAGCCGTTTCATAATCCAAACTTTCCAATATGTTTGTAGGTTTGACCGGTTGTAAGTATCAATACAAGTGTTCGGGTTTCGGCGGAACATCTGTGTGAGCCGGGCCAGTGCCTCGCTGCTGAGAAGTGCCTCCCGGGATTATATACCGTTATTCGCAGAATCCTGTTCTGATTCCCCGAGCGAAGCGTGGGACGACAGCTAGTATAGCCCGCACTTCACGAGGTGGCGCGAACATAAACTGACACCGACATAAACAGGAACGAACATAAACATTCAGGGACTCATCAACCGATCACTCGCAGACACACTCACACACACACACACGCACACACACACGGGCTACTTGTTCCGTCGACGCTAGGTCTGGTTATTTAAAACTAATTATTCCGTCAGTCAAATTGTTTATAAAACAATGTAAGTACACGTAGCTTTTCTTTTGTCTCACAAAACAAATGACGAGCACACAGTGGTTAGAAGTCTGGAGTGACGTCACGTCTACGTCGATTTTTAGTAATTTGATAAAACAAAAATACGTGTCCCATATACAGGGTGGTCGGTTACCAGCCTGCGACAATCTGAAGTCATGTTCTGTATTCTTAAACAAACAACTCTTGTTTTACAGCTTATTTTGAAACTCAATCCATATCCCAAATCATTTTTAAGTTTTTGTTGTCTTCTCTAGGACAGCTTAGCTTTATGTTCGTCGACACTTTATTTATCGAGCGTTAAAGATTGTGCGTGCTCTTGTTACAAAGAGTTTGATATATTGATACTGGGCAAACACACATTTTTTTATTTTGTATGAAAAAAAGACACGAAATTAAAAAAAACCGTGAAACTAAAAGTTTTTTTTTTTTTTTTTTTTTTTTTTGTCAGTTTTCTTGCAATCGGTTGTAAACCTTTAGCAGATGTGTTGAGCGGATATTGACTGCTAAGGTCCATTCTTCCAGTGAAGAATCTGCCTCTAAAATTTATTGAGTAAGGTCCCATACATGGTGGCGTCTGAGCCTTTTTGTTGATATAGGTTCACTTAGGGCTACTGCTAAGGTGTTAGTGTGTGACGTTATTCGTTGTTTATATGACTGTATCCTATGTTCTATTTCCTCTTTTATAGTTCTGATTTGTAGGTGCTCGTGTAATTCTGTCGTCTTCATGAACCAAGGAGCATTTGAAATAGTTCTGAGAGCTTTATTTTGAAATCGTTGGAGAATTTCAACGTTTGAGTTTCTAGCTGAGCCCCACAACTCGATTCCGTACGTCCAGACAGGCTTTAATACTGCTTTGTAGATGAGAACTTTATTTTCCAGTGATACATGTGATGTTCTACCCAAGAGCCAGTTCAGTCGTCGGAGCAGGATGTTAAGCTCGTCACGTTTTTTCTCTATGTGGTATCTCCACGTTTGTTTCCTGTCAAGATGTACGCCGAGGTACTTAGCAGTTGTCCCGTGTGGAAGTGTATTATCTCCGAGTTTGACAGGTGGGCAATCATCTTTTCTGAGAGTAAATGTCACATGCATCGACTTGTTGGCGCTAGCTTTTATCCTCCATTCTCTCATCCACTTACAGAATTTGTCAAGGTGCTTTTGTAGCGTTAGTGAGGCCAAGTGAGGGTCTTTATTATTACACTTACACAAAGCGGCCGCATCATCAGCGAAGGTGGCTGAGAGAACTTCTTCTGACGTTGGTATGTCTGCGGTGTAGATAAGGTAGAGGATTGGACCCAATACGGAACCCTGGGGTACGCCGGCCTGTATGTTGTAGAATTTCGAGTATGCGTCATTAACTTTTACCCGGAAAAATCGATCTTCTAAGTACGACTTTAATAGTACATAAAAGTTATGTGGCAGTTGCTTTTTTATCTTAAATAACAAGCCCTGGTGCCAAACCTTGTCGAATGCTTGTTGTACGTCCAGAAATACTGCCGAGCAGTACTCCTTTCGTTCCAGCCCATCTCGTATCTTATTCACCACTCTATGAACCTGCTCCACGGTTGAGTGCCCTATTCTGAATCCGAACTGGTGTTGCGGGATGATGTTACCTTCTCTGAGAATTTCATTAAGCCTACGTGCGGCGACTTTCTCAAATAGTTTGGAAATAATAGATAGTAGGCTTATTGGCCTGTATGATGATACAAGATGCGGTGGTTTTCCAGGTTTTGGGATCATAATAATTTCTGACACTTTCCATAATCTAGGAAAATATCCTGTCCTCAAAATTCCATTAAAGAGCTGTGTTATGAAGACGATGGCTTTTCTTGGCAGTTGTCGTAGGATTTCGGCAGTTATAAGGCAGTACCCAGGAGCTTTATTTAGTTTCAGACCTTTTATAATTTTCCAGATTTCGCGTGGTGAGCAATGCTTCAACGGTAGGCTGAGCTGTAGATCTGTCTCCAAGTAGTCTTTTATCTCTTTTTCGCTTGATGTGTCGCCGGGGTTAGGAGTGAATACATCGGCCAGGAAACATCAAAGGCCTCGGCACGTTGTTCGTCTTTTCTTGCCCATGTATTATTTTCCAGTTTTAAAGGATTCTGAGCAGTTTGTGGCGCATTTTTGCCATGCTTTACGGTGTTCCAAAGCGAGTACTCGTTTTTAGCTGTGGCGTCCAGGTTTTCCAGTTTATTTTTTAAGGTATCACTTTCGATGTAAAACTATGTAGTAAAAAGAAAAGATTGTTGTTTAATAATTGTCGAAATAAACCTTATGAAGAAAATAAGGCAAAATATAAAAGTTACACCAGATTGTTCAAAAAAATTATTAAACTGACACAAAAGCTCAAAACAATTACAGAATTAAAATGTCAGATAATAAATCAAAAACTACTTGGCAAATTATAAATAAATTGAGAAATAACTTACATAAAATATCCATAGATAAAATTCAATGTAATGGCAAAATCTTGACAGACCCAGAAGTAATTGCTAATGCATTTAATAACTATTTTGTTGATAAAATTATTCCATTGCCTGGTTCTGGTGTAAATGTGATACAAAATATTGAAATAACTCAGAACTCAATGTTCATGGCACCATCTACACCACATGATATTCTAAAAATCATAAATTCTTTAAAAATACAAACAGTGTAGGATATGATGAGATATGCACTAAAATTATAAAATCTGTCAAGCAGGCTATCTGTAGCCCTCTAAGTCATATAATCAATTTATGTATAAGTACAGGTACTTTTCCTGAGGCTCTTAAAAAAGTATAATCATACCTGTTTTAAAAAGAAAATAGGGAACACATGGCATATTACCGACCTATTGCCCTTATACCTATAATGTCAAAAATATTTGAAAAATATTTTAATCAGCAGTTTATTCAGTACTTTGAAAAATACAACATACTTTGTGATGAGCAAAAAGGGTTTAGACAGAATAAAACAATAAATATTGCTATATATGATTTTCTTAACAATGTAATGAAAAATGTTGATAATAACAATGCTATATGTACCATTTATTGCGATATGACCCAGGCATTTGACTATGTCAATCATGACATTCTTCTAAGTAAATTTGAAGCCTATGGGGTTAGAGGTAATGTGCTTGACTTAGTAAAATCTTACCTAACAGACAGAAGGCAAGTAACTAAAATTACAAAGATTAATACTAAAACGAAACAGGAAGAAATATTCATCTCTAAAGAAAGAACTGTTAAATTTGGTGTGCCGCAGGGAAGTGTTTGGGGACCGTTTCAATTTATTGTCTACATAAATGATTTTCCTAAAGTAATTGAACATCCAATGTCACTATTTGCAGATGATAGCACGATTACAATAGCCTGCCAAGATAAAGCTAATTATGAGGAAAATATCAACGCTGCACTAAATTCGTCTATCCACTGGTTGAACATTAATAACTTGAAAATTAATTTAAATAAAACCAATTTAATGCAATTTACACAAACAAAAATTACTTAAATAACATAAACATAAATTATCAAGGTAACAAAATTGCAGAAGTAACTACAACAAAATTTTTGGGCTTGACAATAGACATGAAATTGAATTGGAAGGCACATATTGAGATTCTCTGCAAGAAGCTTGGTAGCTCGGCATATGCTCTGCATAGGCTTGCTCCAGTGGTAAAAAAAAGAGACTCTTCTTACATCTTACCATGGATTAGTGGCATCAGTCTTGAGATATGGGATAATTTTTTGGGGTAACTCAACGGATACAGGCTTAGCTTTCAAAGCACAAAAACGATGCATTCGTGCTATGTTCGGGATGCAAGTTACAGATAGCTGCAGACAGGTATTCATAGACAACCAAATCTTAACCCTTCCAAGCCTTTATATTTTTGAAGTTTTGTGTTTTGTAAGGAATAACCCCCATTGTTTTCCTCTCTTGAGTGACAAAGTGGAACGGAACCGACGTGATAAGTGTAGGCTGCTCATAGGCAAACGCAAGAAAAAGATTATGAGTGACAGTATTTTTTTGTATGGCTCCTCTTCTATATAATAAGCTGCCAAATGCAATTAAAAACTTAACTCATCCATGTTCAAAAGTAAATTAAAAAGATACTGGTACCCAAATGTTATTACACTGTGAAAGAATTTTTAAATGATAGGAAATTAATTGGAATACTGATGTATAGATGTTGTATAACTTGACATTTTACATTCCATTAACTTCCACATTAAATTCCATTAGCCACATTAGTGTCCACTGTCTATATTTTATGAAACTTTAGATTTAACTAATGTTAGATCAGATAATATATTGTAACGGACAGGTTGAATCAGATTACTCTATAATATATTGTGAGAGTTCTTTGAGTAGGTATCCAAATATTAAATTTTATACATGTTAACATTCTTTTACACACATTGACATTGTTTTATTTTTATACAAATTGAATTATTATTATCATTATTTTTGATTATTATTTTTTATTATTATTTTTGATTTTTCTATACATAATGACATTCTTTAAAATTGCTCACACGGCTAAACTGCAAGAGCTACTACTGCAAGACTTTGGATTCTACATGAAACCACACACTTGTCAAAGTCCATAACATCATCCTGCTGAAGCACAAGACGTTGGCGTAATTGTACTCATCAAACATATCACACTAACATAACACACCGGGATAGAAGCCAGAAATTAATACATGATGAATCAGATGACATACATGATACAACCGATTAAAAGTTAAAAACGAAAAAAGAAGAAGAAGACTATCAGCTGACTATTATTATCATTGTATAAATTCAGACCAATGGAAACTGCGTTGCCAGACATATTGCATGCCTCTAGAAGAAGAGGCCAGTTTGTATGGGTCAATTATTTAAATGTTTTGTATCATCTTATCTTACCTGCAAACAGCAATAAAGATTTTTGTATTTGTATTTGTATTTGTATTTGATGTCCTTCAGATATTGCTTCAGATCAGCGGCGGCTCTATTAAAAGCTCGTCTATCAGAGGCATGACGGCTGGTATGCCAAACCCTCCTGAGCCTCCTTTTTTCCAGGACCATACTTCTTATTTCCTTGGAGATATTTTTGTAACCTGGTCTTGTGGGTGCAGGAGTGCATTTCCATGCAGCTGTTTGGATGAGGTTTGTGATGTTTATAGCAGCTTTATCAATGTCATCATTTGTCTTTAACGGTACTTTTAGGTTCACGTTTGTCTCTATGTACTGTCTGAATTCAACCCAATCAGTTTTCCTATTGTAGAGCTTTTCTTTGAACTGCCTTTCTATTATTGTTGTGCTAATAGTGGCTATCAGAGGGGTGTGATCTGAGCTGCTGTCCAGGCAACTTTCAGCACTAAGGTACATGTTAGAAAGCCCCTTATACACAAAGAAATCTAATAGGTCAGGGAGTTTTTTGGGGTCTGTTGGCCAGTATGAAGGTTTGCCTGTACTCAGGACATGTAGTTTATTTTTGTCAAGGCTTTTTTTCAGTTCTCTTCCTCTGGATACTGTCAATCGGGAACCCCAGAGGACATTTTTGGCATTCAATCTCCACCACATATGAATCTTTGGCCTAGAGTTCTGAAGAAGTCTGTAAACCTGTTTTCCTTTAGGGTATGCTTAGGGGGACAATATATAGCGGATAGAGTTAGTGAGCTCTGCTTATCCTGCACCGATATTGAGGTAGCCTGTATTTGGTCAGTTTTATACTCTTCCAGAACATTATGTTGGATGTGTTTTTTTTTATTATAATTGCTGTCCCTGCATGTGCAGTTCCATCGGGGTGAAATGTGGAGTACATACTATAATCTTTGAAGCTACATAAATGAGTGGACGTAAGGTGTGCTTCAGAAACAAGAAGTACATCAATGTCATGTAGTGCAAGGAGTATCTCTACATCATGTTTATGTTTAACCAATCCATTTATGTTCCAGGTCCCAACTCTGAGAGTAGCCATTTCATCGGACAAGTTTACTGATAATTGTTGTGAGTAAAGTCATCATTGTCGACATCTGATCTAATAGTTTATCTAGCTTTTCAGCCTGTTGTGTGAGCAATATTTCTAGTTTTGATTCGTTTTTTTAGTAGTTTCTGCATATGTCAGTACATTTTTATCATTAGCATGACGTTTTGGCTGTTTATTCTCGTCTTGTTGGCTATTTTGTCCGATCGCAGGTGAAACGTGTTGTTTTGGCTGTTTATTCTTATCTTGTGGTCTATTTTGTTCATTCTCAGGTGTGATTTTTGTTTCTTCGTGTGGTATGGTTTGGGCTGTAGACTTTTGACCTGTTCTCCTATACAGAATCTCCCTGTACACAGTGCATCCTTTGTAATTCGCAGGATGTGAGCCTTCACATAGAGCACACTTGGCCGGTGTGTTCCGATCTTTTTTTGGGCACTCAGATGTTTTGTGGGCTTGTGCGCATTTTACACAGCGGTATGGCATCATGCAGTAATTCTTTGAGTGCCCATATTGCTGACATCGTTGGCACTGTGGGATAGAAGTATTTTTTCTGGGCTCTTCTATTGAAACCGTTTGATGGTATATCGATTTTATTGTTTTAACTGCACTATTATTTGGGTTGGAAACTAAATTTACAAAAAAATGTAGAGGTTGGCTTCTTCTCGGGTCCAAATTTAACATTTATGATTTCTCCAATCACTTTGTTTTCAGTTTTTCAATTTCTTCTATTATGGCACTATGTGGGGTCGAGTGGTGCAGATTCTTGATTACAAATCGATAACATCGTTGATCCTTCCTGTTGAATGTGTGCCCAATGAGGCCTTTTTCACGGACTAGGGTCATAATTTTCTTGTATGCCTCAATGTCCAGGCTATTAATTCTTAATTGATTTCTGTTGACTATTTTAAAGGTGAATTTCTCCTTATTTGCAACAGTGTGTAGGAGATCTGTGAGTTTATTGACATCTTCAACACCAAATAAGATTATTTGTGGAGGTTTACTAGGTCGTTTTTGTTTTGGTACACCTTCATCTTCCGTGAGATTTATTTGTAGGGTACTATATTTATTGGAGGTTTTGATAGCCTCTGGTGAGGGTGATTCTGAAAGCTTCTTGCGCTTATTGCTTCTATTGGAAGGAACTCTTTGCCATTCAGGTGGACTAGGAGCACCAGAAACGCTAACTGATGGTTGTGTTTGTTGTTTTCTTAGTGGTGAAACAGTATTTTTGACATCAGGCTGTTTTATGTTTGTAGGCTCTTGCATTTCTCTGCTTGGTTTGCTACCTAGGGAGTTGCATCTAGGTCGGGATGAGAACAAACTAGGGTGGAAAGCTTGCTGAACATATTTCTTGCTGCCAGTAACATTTACTACCACGGAAGCCTGGTCGCCTACTTCCATGGAGTCTTCGGTATCCAATTTCTCACCCACCGGCCCGGGTACCGGAGGGCGCCGGGTGTTAGCCGGATCGCATGACAAATACTCGCTCTCGTTATTAGACATTTTCATAAAAAAAGGGGGGGTTGGGAAATTTTCTCATAGCACTTTCCCAAGGCGCTATGGCCACTCATTTAGAAGTTATTTAATCTTCTTGGCCCGTGGAGTCCAGTGAACGGGTTAGTTAACCGCCGCCCGTGGCTCGGCGTTGTTGCTCGTTTTGCACCACCCAGGGGATACGTGTAGGGTGGGCCTAGGAGAAGGTGGTAAATCCTACGGACGCGAGCAACTCCATCCCCCTTAACTAAGTAACTAAAAGTAACATATTTAATGGACTTAACATGCCCTAAAAAGATGTAGACTGATTACCAATAACCCTGTATGCCCATAATTTCTCTGACGGTCTAATTAGAACAGTACGAGTATATATTGCCCCAGTCCTCATTACAAATTGTTGTCACGGTTGAGATGTTCCACGGAATAAAATTGAGTGGAACGCATTCGTCCCGAGGGAGACGGACTCATCGTTCTCTCTCCCTCTCCCTGTCAGACGTCATGTTAAGTGTCATGTTTGTAATGAAGTTGCTCGCCGCTACAGCGTTGTGGTTCGGTTTAGTAAGCCCGCCCGCCAAGTTGTGAGTCGTAGTTTCAATTCCCACCCAGTACAGATAGTGGCAACATTTTTTTTACACTTGACCGCCATCTCGCCTGATGTTAAGCGACGATGCGGTCTACGATGGAGCGTGCTTACCTAGAAGAAACCGATTCACTCTCGATTTGAAGACACCAAGATTGTAACCATCAGGGGAAAACCCACTCAGGCAACGCATTCCACAGCCTAAACGTTCTTATCACAAAAGTAGAGTCAAATCTCTTCGCTTGTGTTTTTGGAACATCAATCATGAAACGATGTCGCCTTTTCGATTGTGCTATTTGTGTTCGAAACTTTCATATTTTAAATATTAAGAGGATTAGGAAGTCTCGATCAGGTTGATATTGTACAACTATACCGACACCTCATCCTTGCTGTTATTACCCTCGCGTCGTCGACCGCGCTCACGCGGTGGCGCCACTATTGCGTTTCCAGTCCCGGGGAAAGTCTCTCGGGCGGGGTTAAAACACGAACCTGACGGAGCTTCATTACGGGTGATTTATAGGAGGGAGGGGGGGGGGTCTGTCTCGTATGGTCGAGCTATTGACGGTAATACACAGCTTCCTGTTAAATTACTAAATATTTGATTGTCGTACGGTGCACCACGCCCGCTCCCTCGGGGACGGCAGCCGCGGCCGGCGGGCGGCGGGAGCGTTGCTGTCCGCCGGCGGAGCCTCGACACCACTCACTCATAGCGACCATCGCAACTAATCATACTTGTTCATAAAAATGTATGTAGTCTGTGGTGCCCCACACAGCTTCATTCTCGTCGCTTTGTGCGCATTGTACAACGAGTCAGGCGTTTAACAAATAAATTCATTTAAAATAGTTTTTTGTGGTTTTTTTATCTACAATACTAAATATTAATGCGAAAGGTTTGAATTGTGTGTTGTTCAGTGCTCATTACAGAACGTCTCTACGGATTAAGTTTTAATTTAACGAAATACAGAGTCAGTAGTATCTGGAAATCCCTTTTATCCCGGAAAAATAAAGGAAACGAGAAAATAGCGGAAACAACGCATGGAAACCCGCGAAGCGCCGCTAGGTCAGCTATAAATGTGGGATGCAGAGTTGTGGCCTTAAACTACAGGTTTGCGGCTACTTCCGCTACCACTCGGCAAATGAAATACACTCAAATATGGCCTTTATGCCATACCACTCAAGATATGGATTACATTGGCAACATAACTTTGCAACGGCTGTCAGCGAGCAGTCTGCTAATTTGTGTAGCCAATGTAATCTGTATCTTCGCGCGCATGAAATAAATTCTACATTTGAGTGTATTGTCGGTGGGAGAGGACTCATATAAGTGGACGCAGACCTTACGGTCATAAGCCTGCAGCCCTACGTAGCCCTATGTAGCCCGTAGAGCTACATCTCGTAGGCGGGCTACGAGCCGCGCTACGCGCCGGGCCCGCCGCGCGCTACGCGGAGCGAAGCCCCGAGGCATGCAAGTGACAACACTCTATTGATAGTCAATTGGGCGTGTGCGAGAATCATCTAATATTATAAATGTCAATTATGGACGTTTGTTGCTCAATCATGCCGGAACGCATGAACGGATCGGACTGAAATTTGGAACACATACAGATCATAATATGGATATTATTTTTTTTTAGAACTGACTCGTAGCAGCTGGCTACGAATTTGCCTACTTGCTATCTGACAACTTGGTTAGCGCTGAAGGCGCGAGAACAATATCATTACCTACCCTGACATTAACTAACCTAACATAAATATTTTATGCTAAAATACATATGATATACATATATATATTTATCATCCTACCTGTAAGAACGATTTAACTAGAATCTGGCATAAGACACGGGATACTTTTATTCCGGGAAAATAACGAGATCGGAACTACACGGGTGAAATCGAGTGGCGCTGCTGCTAGTCATCACATAGTTTATGTAAATAGTTTTAAATAATTGACAGTTAAAAGAATGACTTTAAACGGGCCTAAATAATCGATCAATCGCCCACGAAACCGTTCTACCATTTTACTAAATTGAATACGCTAATGCAATCTTTATAATTTCAAGCGGAAAGAAAAGAGAACAATATCTAAATGATTGTGTGGTTTATGAAACCACGGTAAAAGTGACACTTCTTTTTGCATTGTAGAGATTTTAGAAAAAAATATTCGATTAAGTAGTTTAAGTAAGTTAACGAGTGACGGCGCCATGCTGGCCTCGGCTGCTCCGTCGAGCGCCGCTCACTCTCCTCCGCGGCCGACCGTCACGCGACATGCAACAGATGGACGAAAATGGTTGAGATGTTTATAAAAGTGTCAGTTTAAAAGCTGCGACAGTTGTAGTGCCGCGGTGCAGCAGCCGCGCTGGCCGGGCCGGGTGCCGGGTGCCGGGTACCGGGTGCCGGGTGCCGGGCCCGCGGGCGTCCCGGGTCCGGCCACTCTCGGGCACATGGTGTTGTTTCCCAACTAAACTCCTAGCCCCCTTTGCCCTTTTTTAGCCTCTTTGATTAACATAATCAGCAGTCGGTTCGGTTACCGCCCCGGCACGCGGCCGCTGGAGAGGGCGAGCCGAGTGGCCGGCCCTCTTGTCAGAGTACAGTGCAGCCCGAGAGGCATGTGAAGGACACAGCCGCCCCTCCGACCTCCTCGCTTCTTTGTCCACGAAGAAAATACACGAGTATTATCCTCGAAGACATTACACAATATATTATATTACACAGACGGACACAACAACATGATTCAATCCTTCCAACATATTGTAGTATAAGAACCCGTGTCACTTTAATAGAAAATAAAAATTTGTTAATGTTACAAACATTAAAAATGTTAATCGTACTAATGTACACAATACTACTCTTATACGAAAAAAACTTCTAAGTCTTGAACAGCGCCGTAAAGTTGCTAGCATATCGATTTTTTATCTGCAAACTGATCTGCATGACTAAAAATATGTATATATGTATATATACTGTAAACGCCAACATTTGGATGATTAGACGTCTGTTGCTCTCTCACAGCGGAGCTGCTCAATTAATGGTGTTGAAATTTAAAACACAGTTAAAATAAAAATAGTCTGATATAGAACACGAGCTAGTTAGGATCCCGGTGTAACAGCGGGAGCGGGCACTACCGGGAATGATGTCTCTGTGAACTTGTTTTTTACAATATCTAACAATAGGTTCGTATGTATGTAGTACTAATCAAGCTTAATTAATTTCACCGATATACTCACAAGCTTACTTATTCGAGTGATCAAAAGTAAAACTAATAATATTAAAATGAGATGTATTGCAGAACTCGGCAGTAACGACACCTTTCGGTGGCAAAAAGTTGATATTGTCGTTGTTGTACATATCGCAGAAGAATATATCAAGAGTTCCCAGTGTGGCAAATACGACGAATCCTCTCAATATTTACAATAAAATATACAAGAGTTATGCTTTTTTTATAGATCACATGATGCTGTTGAATATAATTACAAATTTAATTGATCCGCTGAGAAACGTTGCTACTATAGCATTATGCGGTACAATTGCGTAAAAGGATGTTTAGTTTCAGTTTTGGCCACTGAACGACGTAAATTTGTATTGTAATCGTCAGTAGTAGAACACATTTAATTCAAGAAGTAGTCGTCGCGTCGTGCCGCTGACACTCGGAAGCGCGAACAAACTCACAGCTGTCCACACGAGGCACGGCCGGCGGGCCGGCTCCCGGCCCACGGCGCCGCCGCCCGCGACAGCGACACGTCCTTGTTTGCAGTCACGGCGTGACAGCCCCATTGTCCCGTCGGAGTGCTGACAGCTACTCGCTGGCTTTGTTACTCGTGTCGCACTGAGGCGAGGCGAGCTGACTCACGGCGGACACAATGCTCCACTCACTCATAGAAGAGTTTTAGAACAAGAATATATAACAAATGCTAAAAACAACCCAAACCAACAAATACTAGTTACATAACTTGCTAACCTGTCGCTTGTCGATTCTCCATGAGACGGAACAGATCGCTCGAGTACGGTGACGTCACCTCGGAGTCTTCATTCCTCGGGTGTGGAGGTGTGTGGGGGCCGAGGCCGGCCCTCGAGCCTGAGGACGTCTGCTTCATGGTACGCAACACGCCTGCCCAGAACAGTACAGTGACACGCAGCTATTAGAATAAGAAGAGTACAAATCATTATCTATCACTCCACTGTATCCAGAGATATAAGATGTTCTATTATCTCTGTGTCCTGTTTTAGCTGAGGTCGTTAGTCGTCGTAACGCGTGCAAGTACTCACAATATAAATGAATACATCCCGATAGATCTCGACAGAATATAGCGGACAGTATGTTTGTATGAGTTCGATAGTTATTTGCTAACTCGCTCGATATTTATTTGAAGTACCAGATGTATTCTAATTAGTAAAAGTAAAAAAGTGGTTGAATAAGGGTTTTCATTCAGCATTCAGCGCTAACTCAGAGGTCAGTCAGGTGGTCGAGGCACTTCACAGCCAGCTACTATAGTAGGTCAGCTTAAAAAACTCTATGCTCTGTATATTTTACTGGAAACATTGCCCTTCAAACCATATCACAAT
The DNA here is from genome assembly GCA_017562165.1 of Ectropis grisescens. NCBI lineage: Eukaryota > Metazoa > Arthropoda > Insecta > Lepidoptera > Geometridae > Ectropis > Ectropis grisescens. The sequence continues at coordinate 215,214 of CM029797.1, read as the reverse complement.
CACATTTGCACGTTACTTCTTGGCGGGAAAATAACATCCAAAAGTGAGGTAGTTCCCTAGGCGGACTCTGCAAAGAGTCTTTCTTACCACTACAAATACTCTGCCGTGTCACAGTGGCCGTGTAGACTGACCGCTTCTTTGCTGCTGGTCCTTCTATTCTCTCTCTTAGGGGCAGGTAGGGTCCCGGTCTCGATCGTTACTGCAGCAAGGTTCCCGTACACTCAGACACGGAGGTAATTTGGGCCTGCAGGCTTTGACACGGCAGCCGCGTCTTGGTTTAGCGGCACTTGGTGTTGTTACACTCTCTTATTCTCTTATTGTCGTGGTGAGTGACCGCCCCCCGCAGATGCAGCGTCCGTGGAGATGAGCGGCGTCGCTCCGAGCCTCCCCGCGCCCCCCGCAGTCCGGCGCCATGCCGCGCGCTGATTGGCCGCGCGCTGCCTGCCCGCGCGCTGATTGGCCGCGCGCTGCCTGCCCGCGCGCTGATTGGTCGCCGCGCGCCGGCGCCATGCGGCGTACGCGCATCCTTCTCCCTGCTCTTCTGTACTTCTCTCTTCTTCTCGGTGAGTTTACTTTATAAGTTATTTTGTAGAAAATGTAGGATTCTAAGATCTGAAAATAATTTTGTTTGCATCGTAAGCGAACGTTTATCACTTGTTTATGTAATGTAGGTAAAGCTTAGAAAGCAATCTTGTTAAATATTCGAAGTGAGAAATGGCTCTAGAAAACTGTAAATTCATTTCTAAACACAAATTGAATAAAAGTCTGATGTATCTGTTAGTGCACCAGAAATGGTGGCCATATAAGGCTGCTCGTACTTTATTTAAACAGAGGAGGGAATATCTAAATCTAATTGTTCCGAGTTTTTACTGACATTACGACGAAGTAACTGGTTCTAGTGGTTCTGTCGATGCGTACCTCCGGACCAAGTTTAGTGACGTCGAGTGCTGGCCATGTAAAAAACAACGCCACTAGGCCATGTAAAAAACAACGCCACTAGGCCATGTAAAAAACAACGCCACTAGGCCATGTAAAAAACAACGCCACTAGGCCATGTAAAAAACAACGCCACTAGGCCATGTAAAAAACGACGCCACTAGGGCATGTAAAAAACAACGCCACTAGGCCTTAGACCCTGGATGGATATATTGATCAAACTCAAAAACACAAGACAATATCCTGATGAAACACAAGATGTTGGCGAAATTGTGCTCACCAAACATTTATCTCACACAAATATATATCACAACCAAATAGAAGCCAGAAATTAATCTAAGATGAAGAATCAGATGACATAAATAAAAACCAGAAATTAATAGAAGATGAGGAAGAAGAAGACTTTAATCAGCTGACTATTATTTAATTATTTTTTTATTTATAAATTACTAACAAATTGTCTTGCCAGACATATTGCATGCCTCTCGCAGAGGCCAGTTTGTATGGGGCAACTTTTAAAATATTTTGTATCATCTTATCTTACCTACAAACAGCAATAAAGATTTTTGTATTTTTGTATTTGTAGGCCATGTAAAAAAACGACGCCACTAGGCCATATAAAAAATCCAAAAAATAAATAACTTTGATAGGTCATAGCTCAGCTCTGATACAACTTAGAGCAAATCTGATAGCACAAATAACATCAATGTAATTTATTGTTACAAGTGACAACAGATCGTTGGCCACTAAAAATAAACGACGCCTCTAGTCCATACAAAAGAACCTACACCCCTTTTGTTTATTTCTAAATAGTAGCTTTTGTACGAAAGAGTAACAAACATCCATTCGTTCCGCAGCTCGGTACCAGCAGGACGGACCGTGTTCATAGAACTATCGATAAACCAGTGACGTCAGCTCGCGGCCGAGCGCAGACCTGACGTATTTTCAAAATGTATTTTATACAGTTCACGCTAGTTAAAGTTGATCTCTCCAAGTTTCAGTTATAAACTGATTGTTGGCTGGTTTTGATATTTTAAAGCTGGTTTTCTTGTAAAAGTAATTAAATAAAACAAATCAATCAATGTCAAAATAATTTATGTGATAGATTTTAAAACTTTTTATTTCTCGAACACCTGAACAATCTGAAGGAATTTCTGTCGAGTATTCACAGTAGGGAGAAGTGAGGGGTGCGGGCGAGGGGTTCCAGTGAACATTTCCGATTGGATTCATTTTAATGAGCTCCGTAATTTATTGTAATTGGTATTTCCTCGTTATCGGCGGCGGACGCAATGTAATTACAGACAGGGGCGGCAGGCCGCGCCCGGGCATCTGCCGCCCCGGCCATCTGCCGCCTCGGAGAAAGAACAGGCCGATGATGGATGGAGATGAGTAGTCCGGAGCACACCAGGTGTTCCGCAGCGATCTGTTATGTTGTAAGTTTTAAATGCGATTGACAGAGAGGGCGCTGTAAGTTATAACTGTGGCGTATCCGTGTAATGTAGAGTAAATTGATTGTACGTGTGGTTTAGTACAAAGCGCGCTTAAGCGCCATATCTGCCGTACTTACAAAGTAGAATGAAAGAGCCCACACTCCCACTAATACTATAAGCTAGCAGCAGGATGTACCCGCGTAGCTCCCGTTAGTTTCTCGGGATAAATAGTAGCCTATGTGTATTGCCTGTGACTCAGACTATTAATAATAGTTGTGTTCCAAATTTCAGCCCGATCCGTTCATACGTTACGACGTGGTTGAGCAACAAACATCCAAACATTGACATTTTTAATATGAGTAGGATGTAAATTGTTTTAGTTGTAAAAAAATATCGTAAAATCCATTTTATTCGTTACCTTGGCCCGATATTTCTTATTTTTGTCTAAAATTCATGAAAAGTACGGGACCGTCCAGAACTCACACACACAGACACGCCGGGAGCGCTCGAATGTGTGCGTGTCTAGGGTATCTAGCCAACTACAAGCTGCATACGGCTATGTAAACATTCTATGACGTCACGGAATTTTATCGCCGCGAAGTGTTTTTTTAGGTATTTTTGTCAGAGTATTTTCCGAGTTTTTTGTTTTATGGTATCCACGGTTTTTAGATTACCGAAAAGCATATTGTTTTGTCATTTTGAAAGATATATTTTTTATGCCAGAAAATATTGTTTATCATGCCAATAATTGTAGAATCAAAATCGTCGGATTTTATCACGAAAATTCTGTCATTCCTGACATTTTGTACAGCTCCCAAGTGTCCAAAAATGAAACGCACGTATTACATCAATAAAATGATTGTATTCCGTTTGTTTACACACAAATGTTTAACCAAAAGATAACAAAGTATTAATATTTAACAAGAACGAGTTATTCGTCTCGGAAACAAAACATCACCGCGTTTTAAGGCTTAACAGCGCCATCTAGTTTTGTCCGAGACAAACTCATTATTTATTACAGAAATACAATATTAAACATTCCGCCACCCATGGACCACACGTCCATAACTAGTGGGAATAAAAAGGCAATTTGTTAAACTTGAAAGACAAATAATTTAAAACTAGACTTTAACTAACTAATTTTAACCAACAAAATAAAATTTAAGTTTATAACAATTTTCACAACAATAAGATAGCCACTAGAAAACTAAAACTGCTGACACTCCTTCAAATTTAATTACAACACGTTCCATAGTTACAAATTCTTAACTATGGAAATCAATTAAAAATAAGTTGAGCTAAAATTAACGATAACTTATATTTATAACCTAACAAAAGATAATTGCTTGTTACAAAAACTTAACAGAATTTTAAAACCAAATTTTGATTGTTCGAGATTATAGATCCGTTAAACTGAAAGGAATTGCTATCATACTGACTTTACCTTGTAATTCGCAAAAATATTATCGGTTCAGGTGTCAAAAGCGGATACAATATCCCAATGCAAGTCGTCGGTCATATATTCGACCCCCTAATATTAGTCAGATACAGGCAGCCGACAAAGTTTAGATACAGGTCTCTTCATGATAGCATCTTTACAGCGCAGACTGACAACGCGAGTGATGTTATCAGGACCACTGTGTTTTTTGCGTAACAACACCATAAAGCCATCTAGCTGGGGGGAAGATTATCTTCCTTTACCAACACAACATCCCCTATTTCAAGATCTCGGGTGCGTTCCTTCCATTTGTAGCGCTGAAGAAATTGGGTCAAGTACTCCTTGGACCAACGTTTCCAGAACTCTTGGACTTTTTGTTGTGTTAGTTGCCAGCGTCTCAAAGAAGAAACATTGGAGTCTTGGTAATCAGCATCTGGCACCAGAACCAATGCCTCACCAATCAAGAAGTGTCCTGGCGTCAACGGAACCTGCTCATGAGAATCGTCACTCATACGCGATATTGGTCTTGAATTAAGGCAAGCCTCAATTTGAGACAATACCGTTGATAGTTCTTCGAAAGTCAGTGTCGAACTACCAATAATTCTTTTGAGGTGATTCTTTGTGGAACAAATACCTGTTTCCCACAGTCCTCCAAAATTGGGACTATAGGGAGGAATTCTGTGCCAAGTCGTCCCATTGGTTGATAACCAGTCAGCAATCTCAACGGCGACAGTAGATTTTTCTGAAGTTAGCAATTTTCGCAGCTCTCGATCAGCTCCGACAAAGGTAGTACCGTTATCGCTCCAAAGATCGGCGAAATGTCCACGTCTGGAGACAAACCGCCTGAAAGCTGCAAGGAAAGTAGATGCAGTAAGATCACTCACAATATCAAGATGTATAGCACGGGTCACCATGCAGACGAAAAGGCAAATGTATCCTTTTGTGGACCGATGACCGCGTCCTTTGGTGGTTCTAACTGCAATTGGACCAGCATAATCCACACCACTTTGGTAAAATGGTCTGCATGGTGTTACTCGAGCTGAGGGTAATTGACCCATCATTGGGTGTTGTGTCTTAGAAGAATATCGTGTGCAAATCGTACATTTGTGTATGTAGGATTTTACTAAGTTCCGTAAATTAATGATCCAGTACTTGGATTGTACATAACTGATCACTAAGAGCGGGCCCCCATGAAGTGTTCTTTCGTGGGCATCACCGATGATCAACCTTGCTAAGTGAGATTGGCGCGGAATTAATACAGGATGCTTCCGATCTTCGGAGAGATCAGCTCTCTGCAACCTACCACCCACACGCCATACTCCGTCGTCGTCTCTGAAGGGGGTGAGAGAAGAATACTTTCCCTTTTTATCTTTAAAATTTATTGGTAAGAACCGATCTTGTGTTCGCTTGATGCATATCAACAAACTCTCTCGCAACTCCCTTGTTGTCAGCCATGGTTGTAGAACTGGACGAGAGGATGTGCAAAGTCGCTTGCACCATGCGAGCACTCTGATCATTCTTCTCAAAGAGGAGAACCTTTCAAGAAAAGGGTCACCAACATCTGGATTACCAGCGAGTACATAGCATTTCGTTACTCTTTTCTCTTCCAGGTTAGTATCCTTTATTTCTCCCTTTTTATAATTAATTTCTTGAAAATGCAGCCACTCTGGGCCGCAACTCCACAAGGTGTTTTTAACACATTCTGAAGGCGTAACACCTCTAGAAGCACAATCAGCTGGATTGTCTTTTGAAGATACGTGAGACCACTGATTTGCATCCATGATCGTAAGTATCTCAGACACTCTATTGGCGATGAACGTCTTCCATCGACTTGGGTGACTGCGAAGCCAAGCTAGAACAATGGTCGAGTCTGTCCAAGCGTGGAGATGGGGCTTTGGAACGTTTAATGTTTCCGCGACTTCATTAAGGAGTTTCGCCAATAAGACAGCACCGCATAGTTCCAGGCGCGGAATCGACACTTGTTTTATTGGTGCAATTCTAGTCTTTGACGTCACCAAGCTAATGCGAACGCTACCATCGAAACTTTTACTGCGAGCATACACAACAGCTGCGTATGCCACGTTAGAAGCGTCTGAGAATCCTTGAAGTTCAAGACACAATATCATTCTTACTTGACCCGATCCACCTTGGGATACGGATATCTTGAAGACTCTTCAGGTCGTTGCGAAATTCAAGCCAGTCCTTGAGCAATAATGATGGGAGTGGGTCATCCCACTTAATGCCAGACAGCCAAAGCCTTTGAATAAATACTTTGGCTGTTGTAACGGCTGGAGCTAGCCACCCTAGAGGATCATACAGACGAGCAATGTCCGATATTACCCGTCGCTTGGTGCACAAACCATCCATGGGAGATAGTGTAACCGTACATTGGAAAGTATCGGCTTCTCGGTTCCATGTCAGACCCAAAATTTTCATCACATTGTCGGCATTTAGTTCTAGATCAGTATCTGATTGACATTTACTAGAATAAAATGTTGCATTAGTTCCCGATCGTTAGTTGACCACTTTTGCATCGGGAAGCCCCCTCGACCTAGAAGAGTAGTCATTTCTTTATAGATCTGTTGACCTTCACTCGCTGAATGACAACCGGTCATGAGGTCATCCATATAAAAATCAGATAAGACTCTATTTTGAGCCCATGGTAGATCATCACCATCGTCCCTGGCTAACTGTTGCAAAGATCGCACTGCCAAGTAAGGTGCCGAAGAAGTTCCAAACGTAACTCTCAATAGACGCAAATGTCTCAAGTCTGTATTTGGGTCATCTCGCCAGAAAATACGCTGAAAATTCTACGTCTTCTTCGGCGATCTTCACCTGCCTGAACATCTTAACAATATCCGCGACAATTGCTATCGGGTAGAGACGCCAACGCATTACCAAATGCCTTAGCTCTGGTTGCAAAGTTGGTCCGATCATTAAATCATCGTTAATCGAGACACCGTTCGATCCAGAACAAGAACCATCAAAAACTACACGTACCTTGGTTGTCGTCTTGTCTTTTCTAACAACAGCATGATGGGGTAGGTAAACAGCATCAAGTTCGTTGATATTATTTACTTCTTCAATATGACCCATTGCGATATATTCATTGATAACCTTTAAATATTCAACCTTGAGTTCTGGAGCATTGTTTGAAAGCCTCTTTTCTAACATAAGGAATCTTTTTTGTGCAACGCTGCGTGTATTCCCATACTTGCATTGTGGGTCATTTGTCTTGAATGGGAGCCGCACTACGTACCGTCCAGACTCGTCTCTTTTGTAGTCTGTGTAAACCATTCCTCACATTTTGATCTTCCAAGGTCAAATGTTTTGTTTCTGAGTAGTAGGTTCCTTTCTAATTCCCAGAACTTCTTCAAGAGCTCATCCTCTTTCTGTTGTTCATCATGCGCTAAGTGCATGTTCACAATATTGTGACATTGTATACTAGGATTGTCGTTAGCAGCTGGGATAGTACCAGACAAAATCCAGCCCAGTCGGGTGTTTTGAGCAATCAAACCAGGCTGACCTTTAATCAATCCTTTCAAAGGATTTGACTGTACACTTCCCCCCAGTAGCAGATCTATCCGGTTGGGTATTCCAAACGATGGATCTGCTAAAGCACTAATCTCAAGTGCTGGCAAACACTGAACATTCTGCAGTGTTGTGCTGGGCAAAAGGCAAGTGAGTTTTTCAGCACATGTGCCTTTACTGTGATAGTAAAGGTTGAGTCTAGGCGAGACTGAATTGTTAACATAACTGTGTGCTTCGAAGCGATGTTCGAGCCGCGGTCTTCACCTAGTCCGGTAACTACACTGGTCTCCAAAGTTTTCTTGAGACCCAATAGCTGCACAGCAGCTTCAGTTAAAAAGGACGCCTGAGATCCCTGGTCAAGCAGGGACCTTAAAACAACAGTCGTTCTATTCTTAGATTTCGCTGTCACCAAAGCAGTTGGTAATAGAACTCGACTGGGCGAATTAACTAAACAAGTGGTTATCTCTGGTGAATGTGACGTTTCCGAAGGAGCCTGTGATCTCGATGATCGTGATGTTGAAGCTATCGCAGTAGTGACAACATTCTTTCTCACAGGCTGATCAACATCAACGTTAGAGGTTGACTGTTGATTTTTGGGTGAAAAAAAGAGTGGTGTTTTTCTTACACAAACGACACCTGGCTGACGAATTGCATTGAAAGGCTGTATGGCTTTCATTTAGACAGTTGAAGCATAATTTGTGTGACCGAGCAAATTCACGCTTGGTTTCGGTGGATTCTCTTGCGAATTTTTTGCAATTACAAGTTTTGTGATTGTCAGAACAAAAAGAACACGAAACTGAAGAACTTACGAAGTACGAACAGTTAGCTTTCTCAGACTTCCGTAGATTGGGATCCAAAAACTCAATCGCCCTAAATCGGTTTTCTAGAAAATCCTCGAACATTGCCAGGGAAGGCAACTCTAGTTCCGTTTCCGTTACTTTCTGTTCCCAAATTCTACGAGACTCGGCATCAAGTTTTTGGCTTATCAAAAAAATAACAATTATGTCCCAACTTGTGACATTAACACCTAAATTCTTTAACGAGCTTAAACATTCTTTGGTTGTGTCTAACAACAATTTTATCGCGCTAGAAGATTCCGTACTCAATGACCTTTGAGAAGTTAACCTCTTTAAAATACAATTAGCCAAATACTTTTTATTATTAAATCTATTTTCTAGCTGAGTCCAACAAACACTGTAATTGTCTGAAGTAACTGGAATGTGACGTAGTAATTGTTCAGCTTCACCAGTAACAGAAGCTTTCAAATAATGTAACTTTTGCACGTTATCAATACTGCCGTTATTATGAATCAAAGAAGTGAACAGATCTCGGAAGGTTGCCCACTCAGAATACTTACCGGAAAACTTCGGTATCTCTATTATAGGCAATTTCACGCTTTGTTCAGTTCTATGAGAGCTCGGAGTAAATGAAGAAGCAGTTGACTCTGGTTTGAGCTTCAAATTAGCCTCTTTCAACAAACATTTATATTCTGTGTATAATTCTTCACATGAATCATACATATCATTTGTAAAATATAACGATTCCTGTAATTCTTCGGTCTTAACATCTGTTATAATTTTACGATGGTTATTCTGAAACTCAACCCAGTACTGCTCCAATGTCTCCAAACGAGTGCTAATATATATTGTAGTTAAACGGTCTTTAGAGGATTTTTAAAATTATTCCTAGACTTTGAAATTTGTGCTGCTAAATTTTCTTGTAATTTAAAATACTTATTCGCCATGTTATACAAATTCAATTAATTCTGATAACTAATAATTCAAGATAAAATTGACCGTGAACCAAATAAATTTATTCTAAATACTTTAAACAAAATTTTCTAAGTCAATGTAAACTGTTGTCGAATTATTCTAAGTGTTCAGAACCTTGTCAAAATCACTTCTATACGAAATCGGGCATAGGTTCCCCGTCTGAACACTTTTGGCGAAACTATTCTAAGTCATGCAAACCACAGAATTTTTTTACAAGTCCAAGATAAAATACAAGAAATTGTTTAAGTCTCTAGAACCTTGTCGATATAAGATCTTCATGCAGTATATTTCTTCAAAGTTAAATTTGTCACACTAATAGAGTCGAAAATGTACTTACAATTTTTCCACCGAACTCACACTTCACTGGATAGTGACGTCACAACTGCCACACACGTCACTCCTATGACGTCAGGTCACTTGTCCGCTGCTGGCGCAAGATCCAAATGACGGCAGTACTTTGCCCTCGCCCCGCACACCGGACGGTGTGGGCACACTTCCGCCGCTAGTGACGATGATCTCCCTCGCTAGGGGTTCTACCAAGAACACCCAGAGTTGGACGAACACTTCACTCCTCCGCGGTTGTTCTTGCTACCATCAACCGGTCAAGGCTTGATGGTCGAAAGGTTCAACTGCCAAGTTCCTGCACCGGTAGCAAACCACTACCCGGTCTGGTGCAAATGACACAGTGCACAAGTCAACCACGCGTCGCCGTTTACCGGCAATACGAAGGACCAATGTACAGCTCCCAAGTGTCCAAAAATGAAACGCACGTATTACATCAATAAAATGATTGTATTCCGTTTGTTTACACACAAATGTTTAACCAAAAGATAACAAAGTATTAATATTTAACAAGAACGAGTTATTCGTCTCGGGAACAAAACATCACCGCGTTTTAAGGCTTAACAGCGCCATCTAGTTTTGTCCGAGACAAACTCATTATTTATTACAGAAATACAATATTAAACACATTGGGTATAGATTTTTTTAATTATCGGTTCTAATATTATTTTTATAAAATTCCTGAATATATTTTCTATCGACCAGTATATAAATATAAAGCCTAGATACTAAAATCCTACCACACAAGAGTTTTGAAAGAACGGCCCTAACGCATGCAATTTCTGTTCATCGCCAATTTCTGGAGTATGATTCCGAGTACAAAATATCAAAATATTTGTATCAAAGCATATACATTTTAGATTTATTTTATAAGAAACATATAAAGCTTTTTATAAAAACATTAAAACGAATACATAAAACAATTCATTTTCAACACAAATACTCACTTTTTCAAAATTATAACTATTTTTCAACTTTGGGTACAAAGAAAGGTCCGTGTAAAATGAAATAAAAATACAATACAAAACAAGTATACATCGTCTTATAGCTTATTTCAATAGCTTTAAGATAAAGTAACTCAAATCAGCCTAAATATAACTAATCTATCACAAGATTTAAAATAATCCGCAAGGAGCGAAGGCCGTGCGCGCGCGCTTACTATCGCCGATGATCGCGTGAAAGCGAATTTTCGCAATTTTCCGATTAAAGATTTCAAAGGGTTAAGTATAACTAGCAGCGCCGCGCGGTTTCAGCCGCGTTGTTCCCGTTCCTGTTATATTTCTGCAATAAAAAGTATCTACACCTCACAGATTTCTAAAACAAAAGGCAGATGGAACGTGCAGAACACAGATCCTTAGGTCCAGAAAGCAAATATCAAACGCCAAAGCAAATACAAACTCCAGTCAGTACGAAACGGACTTCCGTCTCGTACGGGAGTCTCGTGTGATTTTATGTTTTGTACAAGATTATGCCGTCTTGTGTCTTCAAACATTGCAAACATTGTTCCCAAAAATAAGAAAAGGAAAGAGGAATATCATTTCATAGGAAAGTTTGAATATTTTTACTGCTTTTTGTATAATTTAGGCGATTTCATTTCGATTGATAAATAGTAACACAACACCTCAACGAAAATTGGTTAGTGTTCCTGGACTAAACTGAAATTATTTTCCCTAAAGTTAAGGTAAAATATAGATTATGATTTTTTTGAAGATACTCGTAGACCAAATTATTTATGTACTTAAGTAGATTGTATTATTCTATTTTAAGCCCTATTTTTATAATCGTAATTTTTTAATTTAATGTGAATCGATGCCTAGCACAAATCCACGTCATTACTAGTGTTTATAAAAATACTAATAGTGTTGATGAAAACTATAGGTATGAAGCAAGTTTTAATTCTTATAAGTAGGTATAGTGGAGCTTAAAAAAGTAGGCGAGTTCTTTTGAGAGATCTGATCGTTTTAATCAACCTCTTGTTATCTGGTCGAGTCAGTAGTGACATTGTCGAAGTTTTACCCAAAAAAGATGTTGGGATCAGGCCAATCGCTGTTGGCACCACATATACTGGCCTTGCTGCCAAGGTGGGTTGTAGGTATAAAGCGTTGCACTTTCGAGCTCCCTGTCCCACAAACTTGATTTTGGTTCTCTGAGTGGACGTGAGGCTGCTGTTCATTCTGTCCTGACTTTCTTTGTCCAAAATTGGGAGAGGACTGTCAAAGGTGTACGTCAAAACGCCTTTAATTTGGTTGATTGTGGAGCCCCTTTGTCCGAAGTGAAGAATTATTATTAGCGTTGTCGTTTTATTCCAAATTTTCTCTACGAATATTCGAATTTTTAGTTGCATGCTAAATCAAAATTCTTAACTTCATAGGATGGAAATAGTAATAACAAGAAATCCTTGCATAATATATAATCGGTTTAATAATAAATTATTTTAACATTATAATATATGTGTTTATTATACGCGAAGATTTCCGAAGCTAAGACAACAATAGTGGGATTTTTTTCTTAAGACTGGGAACATTACACGCACACCAACGTGAGTAATTTGACAACGTCGGTGAGAGCTGTCACTCATACATAACTAATTACTGGCCTCACAGTGTCGTTCATGAAGGTTTCATCTGTTTAGAAATCTGTGCTACACCTACTTTTATCTATATAATCAAACTGGGTTCGAAATGTCAACCCCATCCGTTTATTACACGTTTCGATGTGTATGAGCAAGAAACATCCAAACATTCACATTTGTATACTAGCAGCGTTCTGTGGTTTTCCTCTCTTAGTTCCCGTTCCGGTAATTTTCCCGTAATGAAAAGTAGTCGTATGTCTTATTCCAGACTAGAATCTCCCTTTCGAATTTCAGCCCGATCCGTTCAGACGTTCCGACGTGATTGAGCAAGAAATATCCAAATTAGTAATATTTAGTATAGTAGGATCTAGCCCCCCCCCGTTTGGTCGAAGGCTCCGCGGTTTCCCTCGGCGCTGTAAGCCCTCGAACCAATTACCTTCTATTTATGGCCGCCTTATTTTTATTCGTAAACGAAAGATAGAAGAAAATTAGGGATCCGGCCGCGGAGACCGCCGGCGCCGTCTCCTCGTTACATACGGGACCGCGGGTCCGCGGGGCCGGCTGCTATTTGGTTTACGTGTCGTTTGCAAATTAATACAGAAATGTCAAACAAGATCAGAATAATATTGTAATATCCAGTTTACGCTGGATCAAAATTCTATAGCGTATTAGGTTCAGCATACCAGTCTATATTTTTTTTTAAGTTTACGCTGGATCAAAATGCTATAGCGTATTAGGTTCAGCATACCAGTCTATATTTTTTTTTAAGTTTACGCTGGATCAAAATGCTATAGCGTATTAGGTTCAGCATACCAGTCTATATTTTTTTTTAAGTTTACGCTGGATCAAAATTCTATAGCGTATTAGGTTCAGCATACCAGTCTATATTTTTTTAAGTTTACGCTGGATCAAAATTCTATAGCGTATTAGGTTCAGCATACCAGTCTATTTTTTTTTAAGTTTACGCTGGATCAAAATTCTATAGCGTATTAGGTTCAGCATACCAGTCTATATTTTTTTTAAGTTTACGCTGGATCAAAATGCTATAGCGTATTAGGTTCAGCATACCAGTCTATATTTTTTTTTAAGTTTACGCTGGATCAAAATGCTATAGCGTATTAGGTTCAGCATACCAGTCTATATTTTTTTAAGTTTACGCTGGATCAAAATTCTATAGCGTATTAGGTTCAGCATACCAGTCTATATTTTTTTTTAAGTTTACGCTGGATCAAAATTCTATAGCGTATTAGGTTCAGCATACCAGTCTATATTTTTTTTTAAGTTTACGCTGGATCAAAATTCTATAGCGTATTAGGTTCAGCATACCAGTCTATATTTTTTTAAAGTTTACGCTGGATCAAAATTCTATAGCGTATTAGGTTCAGCATACCAGTCTATATTTTTTTTAAGTTTACGCTGGATCAAAATTCTATAGCGTATTAGATTCAGCATACCAGTCTATATTTTTTTTTAAGTTTACGCTGGATCAAAATGCTATAGCGTATTAGGTTCAGCATACCAGTCTATATTTTTTTTTAAGTTTACGCTGGATCAAAATTCTATAGCGTATTAGGTTCAGCATACCAGTCTATATTTTTTTTTAAGTTTACGCTGGATCAAAATGCTATAGCGTATTAGGCTAAGCATACCAGTCTATATTTTTTTTAAGTTTACGCTGGATCAAAATTCTATAGCGTATTAGGTTCAGCATACCAGTCTATATTTTTTTTTAAGTTTACGCTGGATCAAAATGCTATAGCGTATTAGGCTAAGCATACCAGTCTATATTTTTTTTAAGTTTACGCTGGATCAAAATTCTATAGCGTATTAGGTTCAGCATACCAGTCTATATTTTTTTTAAGTTTACGCTGGATCAAAATTCTATAGCGTATTAGGTTCAGCATACCAGTCTATATTTTTTTTTAAGTTTACGCTGGATCAAAATGCTATAGCGTATTAGGTTCAGCATACCAGTCTATATTTTTTTAAGTTTACGCTGGATCAAAATTCTATAGCGTATTAGGTTCAGCATACCAGTCTATATTTTTTTTAAGTTTACGCTGGATCAAAATTCTATAGCGTATTAGGTTCAGCATACCAGTCTATATTTTTTTTTTTAAGTTTACGCTGGATCAAAATTCTATAGCGTATTAGGTTCAGCATACCAGTCTATATTTTTTTTTAAGTTTACGCGGGATCAAAATGCTATAGCGTATTAGGCTAAGCATACCAGTCTATTTTTTTTTAAGTTTACGCTGGATCAAAATTCTATAGCGTATTAGGTTCAGCATACCAGTCTATATTTTTTTTTTAAGTTTACGCTGGATCAAAATTCTATAGCGTATTAGGTTCAGCATACCAGTCTATATTTTTTTAAGTTTACGCTGGATCAAAATTCTATAGCGTATTAGGTTCAGCATACCAGTCTATATTTTTTTTTAAGTTTACGCTGGATCAAAATTCTATAGCGTATTAGGTTCAGCATACCAGTATATATTTTTTTTTAAGTTTACGCTGGATCAAAATTCTATACCGTATTAGGTTCAGCATACCAGTCTATATTTTTTTTTAAGTTTACGCTGGATCAAAATTCTATAGCGTATTAGGTTCAGCATACCAGTCTATATATTTTTAACTTAAATGGGTTCACCCTTGAACAGCATCTCGTCTGATGTTTCTTCCACTGCTGCGTAGTGGTATCTCTTATATTATGCACGAACCTTGGTCTTACACTTCCAAGCGCCCCAGTCTTCCATATATAGTTACTCCATCTAGTTTCAACTATGCTCACCGAAGTTCGGTGTCCGCTCCGGAACCCGTCTCCAGCGGCTCTCAGGCCTGCGATAGATGTGACCAGCTCACTGCCATTTCTGTTTGCTGATACGGGGAGCAATGTCTGGCTTTAGTTCTCTGATGAAATACTTCATTGAGGATGAAATTCCTCAAATAAACCCCAAACTCGCCATAGCTCGCTGAGTGAGTATATTTTAATTACGTCATGGATAACTTAGGTATAGTTTCGGCCGCGTTTGGCGGCCTTTTTCAAGGTGTTTTTTTTTTAACTTTTATAGGTTTACACTTGACCGCCATCTCGCCTGATGTTAAGCGACGATGCGGTCTACGATGGAGCGTGTTTACCTAGAAAAAACCGATTCACTCTCGATTTGAAGACACCAAGATTATTATGAGTGCACGCGCGTGCTATCTCCTCGTTTTTGGAGTTCAATTGTTAAAATTTGTTGTCAAAAATTGAAATTCCGATAGAAACAAGACAGCACAGGACCTAACCTTGAGCTGCTCCAGGTTCTGATGAGTATATGATGTAGTGAGTACGGCGATCGACGACCACACTGCCACCACGCCACCACCACACAACCACCACACCACCACACCGCCACCACACCACCACCACACCACCACCACACCGCCACCACACCACCACCACACCACCACCACACCGCCACCACACCGCCACCACACCACCACCACACCGCCACCACACCGCCACCACACTACCACCACACCACCACCACACCGCCACCACACCGCCACGGAATGGACGCTACGCTTGAGAGCCAACATGTTATCTGTTGTATCATCGGTGGAGCGTCCACTCTCCGCAGGGATTCTGCGATGAGCGAATTTTTTTATCCCATTTTGAACACAATGTAGGGTTGTAGGGTTGTGATATTGGCTGGCATCTGTGTGTTCATCTCAAGCGGCTCCCGCTCCCGCCTCGCTCCCACCCCGCTCCCGCCTCGCTCCCGCGGCAATTCCGCAATGAAAATATCGATATAACGTCCCCCCCCCGCTCACGCCCGCACCCCTTATCGCTGACTCAGGGTTTGCAAGGATTAGCCTGGTCTCCCCAGAGGGCGCACGGGAACCTTGGCTCTATCCTGCAAGGAATACGGGCGGTAATGCGCTCGCAGCCGTCGGACGCAGTCACGCGGCCAGCGGTTGCTGGCGTGCTCCGAGCCCGGTGTCGAAGCCGCGGCGCGCCCGTAGTCGCCACGCCGCGCGCCGCCCGCGCAGCCGAGGGGGCGCGTGTACTCCTCACTGGAATAACTTTCACCGCTACATTACGAAACTTTACTTGAAAATAGCGCAAATAATCATAATCATAATGAATGAATGAATCAACCGATGAAATAAAACTGAATCACACAAGCAGCCGACGACGCTTTTACTCACAAGGAGAAAATCAAACCTTTATTCCACCACGCCAAGGGCCAAGTGTGAGTTAGCGGATGACGCACGTCTTCGAAAAATATATATCTTAGAAAATCCCCCTTTTCTCACGATATTTTCCTAGCACGGATTCGAACCAACGACTTCACTATTCCAAGTTCTACGTTCTCACACATCGATATAATTAAAGAAACGAAGATGAGGTATGCCATAATCTAAAGACAACATAACGTGGCGAAAATTTTTTTGGAAAATTTGAAAATTGAATTACAACGTACACAATATTGTCAGCGAACGTACACAACTCCTTGTTGCGACTGAGACTAAATCAGGAGACGTCACCTGATTTTGCATCGCCATAGTAGAAGCGCGTTTGCCGCTTCTGTCGTTTCTAAGAGTTCGATGTTCTCACATCATCATCAACTTTAGCCAAGTTCTCGCGTCTCTAGTTACTGTACTACACTAGCAGCTCTCCGCAGTTTTTACCCGCTCAGTTCCCGTTTCCGTTATTTTTGCGAAACAAAAAGGAGCCCAATGTAATATAACTGTGTTAAATAAATTTCAACCTGAGTCCTCGGCGACACAGTGCCCGAATCCTAAAAAGAAAGTCTTGAAGTAGAAATGAATGCGAGGCTTTGTTTAACTTCCTTCGCCATCGAGTCTCACTTGCAAGCCGTGTCTGTGCACCGAGTCTGGTCTGTCCGCCCCGCGCCAGGTCGCGGGAGATGTGGGAATTCAGCGCCGGCGACACGTCGGCCAGATTTCCCGGTCGCTTGCTTCACAGCCCGGGGCCGGCGCCGAGACCGGTCTATCAGCCCAGACTATAGTATAAATTATCACACGCTATCTGATTTTATTGCAAAAAAAAAAAATGGGAACAGGCAAGCGCAGGTAAAGCCACGGGGCGCTGCTAATTTTTGTTAAAGTGCAATGATATGCGTCAGCCAGCAGGCCGCTTGTACTCACACAGACGTACCAGTCGTGACGTCATACAAACCAAACAAAAACAAATAAACATCGATCGTGTCGATGAGACACGTGATCAAAGTTAATAAATGTCCGCGCTCGCTCCAGCGCCCGCGCGAGTCACTCGCCCCAGCGCCCGCGCGAGTCACTCGCCCCAGCACTTGTCGCGAGGGGAAAAGAACAATCGCCGCGTGCGGGAGACACTAGGGATGCCCGTTACGATGCGATATATCGGAATATCGATACAGCACTATACGATATATCGATATTTGTTGCGATATTTTGACCATACGATACGCTTCGATATATCGCGTATTTATAAAAATATCGCATTACCATATCGTATCAAACTATGTCGGTGATTAATTTGTAAAATTTTAAAGTACCTATTACATCATCACTAAACGATAATAGACAGTGCCATTAAATATATATTTATTAGTAATAAGAGAATGATAACGTCGACAAAATTGTTTATGGAGCAAGAACAGCCGGCTTTTATTTAGACTTGGAGGTAGATTAAAATAATCTTTGAACTTTGTAGTACCGTCAAATATGATTAATAAATGTTTAGTTTATGTTCTCCTTTGGCATTCCGTTCGTAGCTGGGCACACACTTTCCGAAAGCCGTAATAGGTTAAATCCACAGCGCTTTTCCAAATTATTAGTTTTGCGTTGTTTAAGTGCTGATCAATGGCAATTGTAATTTTTTTGTTGAATAAAACTATTCTAAATACATATAATTATTTGTTTCTTTTAAAAAAATTAAATAATATAGTAAAACTACTAAAAAGATAGCCCTTTGCACGATATATACTCATTATATCGCATATTAAATGAAAGGCATGCGATACGGTTACGATACGATATATCGATACAAAGGAAATCGATAATATCGCGTATCGATACAACCAAGTTCGATACAGTTACGATGCGATATATCGATACAATACACTTTTTTGGGCATCCCTAGGAGACACGCCGGGATTTATATCGCGCACTTAACGATAAGTACGCGGGCGGGGAGCGGGGAGCGGGGCAGGGCTGTCACACGCACACACACACGGCGCTGCTCAAATAACAATTTAGGCTACATAGGGTTTGGCTGAAGTTTTATAAAATATTTTTTCATCCCACCAGCTCGGAAAGAGTACTTTTGCACCTCGATATCAGGGCGCAAAAGTCGTTTTTACCTAGAGGACTAGAGAGTAAAGTAAATTTGATTTTTTTAGAACATCGTGTGCACTAGGTTTGTGTTAGTGTCAGTGTTGAATTCATAACATAATTAAACCTATTTATTTCTGCCTTGGTAGTAGGCGCAAACTTCTTGAAGGTTTGTTATGTAATTTGCGTCATTTTTGTTAATATTCAAAGGGCCTATAATATGACTTATTATATATAATACGTATATAATAGCTTAATATGCCCGTAGCTTCTAAACCACCAAATTATTTCCAAGTAAATATAACATAGTTGTTGGCCTCAAGAAGTTTACTCTTAAAAAAAATCCGCCACTTTTAGTGATAATTCATACATATTTTACTGTAATATTTCTGTTGGTTTGTATAATTACAAAGACTTTTCAATTTACTATTAGTTATCCATAATTATAGCTTCACCGTGTTGTAACTCTCGTAACATATTATATGCACATCGCTTGTTCCGAATAAACTTCATGAAACATGCTTTTAAATTCGTCCTAGAGAAACAGGCAGCCCTGCGGGCGACAGGGCCGGAGCGGGTGCGGTGCGGGGTGCGGGGTGCGGGGTGCGGGGTGCGGGGTGCGGGGGATCATTTAGGATAATTCGCGAAGGATTTAGAGATAATGCACTCGACGATACTGATTTGAGTGTTCCTCGAGTCGAGTGCTTCACTGGGATATACTGGAGGCCTCGGAGCGGAGGTGAGCTGGATTAGGTGACATTACAGTTTATAGTCGCGGGGTGCGGGGTGCGGGGTGCGGGGCGGGGCGGGGGTACTGCGGCTCCACTGGGCTAGGATGCTAGTCGGGTCGGCAGCTCGGGACACGAGAGAGAACTCGTGGGGACCCAGAGCAAGCGGGGCTCAGACATGGCTTCCATAGAAACAGAGTTTAGTTCAGTATTTTATTTGCTTGTTGTTCTACTGCCAAGCAATGATGTGCAAACAGCATTGTATACTGGTTTAAAGGGCTCTTGAGAAATTACAGCACATAGAGAAGAGATATTTGATCTTAGATTTAAATATTATAATTAAATGTCCACTACACCCCCTTCCCCTATTTTCCTTTTTTTCTCCTAATCCAGGCAATATATAAAAAAAGATAATTGTCATGACTGAATTGAAGGTTATAGACCCCGATGGCGGAGCGGTAAAATTTAATAAAATATAAATTTGATCATATTTCTGTGCACGACGCCGACGTGCAGTGCTAGGTGATGATTTGAATGCTTCATGTTCCACTAGTCACGTGTCGCTGCGCCGCTGTGAACAGGCGTATAGTTTATAATCAGACAAACTTTCAGCTCTTATCGTCAATCTATACTATACAAAGTTTCAAGCTTTTTGTATAAATTGCAATTACCTGTGACTTCTGACAAATCTATACTAATATTATAAAGAGGAAAGATTTGTATTTTTGTATTTTTGTATGGCACGAATAAACTCAAAAACTACTGGACCGATTTCAAAATTCTTTTGCCAATAGAAAGCTACATTATCACTGAGTAACATAGGCTATGTTTATCACGAAAAAAAATGAGATATCTACGTAAATTTTTACTAAAACCAACGCAAGGTATAAAAAAAACAGTCATAAAATGGCTTTCATCGCATACGCTGCAGAAAGTACTAATGATAGACCAAAACAATGTTCTACGATATTATAGAGCGTATTAAAATCTACAAAAAACCTCGCAAAACCATTTGTCTAACTTCAGTAATTACCTCGCAACAACTACTTTTTTACATTTTAAAAGTAAGTAAAAATGCCTATCAAATTCAGACCATGTTATCAACACATTTGTATTAATTCTTATCCAAATAAATTATTTCTTATTCAAGACTCTTTTAATACCTATTGATTACTTTTTGAATTATTGAAGTCGGACATTCCATTCAAAATAATTAACGAAATTAAAAATATCAATCCTATCAAAATGCGGCGCCGCGCGGCGCAACATCGATAGAGGGGACACCGAGGCACGGGGGAGAGGTGTTCGCAGCTATGAAATAGGTAAGTACGAGTAGCCGCGCGCGCGCCTACTAATTCGCGTGGTCGCCTCGCTACGTAGGTAGTGGACGCAAATGATATTAAATATTAAACATTTTTCGTCGTACACTTTTTATGTTCCTATCAAAATGTTCTTTTCAGAACTACTTTTGTATAAGTTTATTCTACCTTTACTGTTATTGTTCAAGTTTTCTCGGTATTACATTAAACTTATTCCATTTCGGTTTCCTCACGATGTTTTCTTTTACCGTTTTAAATTGGAGGCATTACGGACATGCCTTCGAAAAAATAGTGATGCGCGTGTAATTTGAGCTGGGGGATAGGATACGATACAGGTCATCCCCAAAGGTCCCCTTTATTCTACCTACTAAAGTAGAATAAAACGAGCATTAAGGACTACGATGATGAGACGATCAGAAATCTAGCTGTGTCAATAGATTCAATAAGCAGCCCACTAAATATTCCTACTACTGGGACTCAGGGCCTCTCTCGCAAGGAGAGAGTCAAGTCCATAATCCACCACGCTGGCCCAGTGCGGGTTGGTGGATGACACATGACCTCAAAAGATTCTAAGTACATGGCGATTTCTTCACGATGTTTTTCTTCACCGTTTTAAGTTAGCGGTATTACGCATATTACTCCGAAAAGACAGTGGTGCCTGGTGCACGTGGGATTTAAAACCGGGGCTCCAGATCGGCCGCCGCCGTTCTCCCGACTAGACCAGCCGTAACTATTTAGTACGTATTTAGAACTAATAGACTTTAGTACCTACATAAAACATTGCACAACCATAAACTACGTCGTAGGTGGCATTAGCAGATTTTTAACACTAAATTACAACAATTAAATATTTACTGATTTAATTTTTGATTTGATGCGTAAAAGTAAAAGGGGAATAACAACGACGCCAGACACGCCTAAAGTTTTTATGACTAATGATAATATACCATAACAACTAACGCATAACAGTTTTCGCATAATTTTTGCTACCGTATATAGCATAAACATAACTTAGCATAATGTTTAACTTAGCTTAATGGCACATATTGAGAGAAGCATAACAATACCTAAACATAACAATTGGTCCTATTATGGTCTATCACTGAGGTACGACTCCGGGTGAGCTCCTGGAGCCAGAAGCTCTATGTCCTTGAGTGTACATAGCTCTGTGACCTCTCGCTACGGCGACGACCTCGCTTGGCTCGCTCCTCTCAGGACCTCCCTTGAGCTTCTGGCTCCCGCATTTTTTTTATAAAGTAAAATAGGCAAAAAAGCATGCGTTTTAAATGATAAACAGATGATTGGGATTGTTTGTTTTGTCTTATGTCCTAAGCATGGCAATTCTGCCCAGAGTGTGTTAAAATTTGTAAGTCTAATAACTTTGTTTTATACTTATTTTCCATAACACCCGTGCGAAGCCGGGGCGGGCTGCTAGTACTATATATAATAAACAAAGAAGTGTGGCACTTGGAGGCTGCCGCGGTACAGCTATTGCATGTTGCATGTATTTTTATCAACATAAGCAATAGGGATGTTAACAATTTTTTGGAATTGCTTTTATTTTGAAGAGTGACATTTGTTTACCTTATAAAACATCACGGGAAATCCGTGAAGTTGGCAACACTGCTAAGAGCATTTAGTCTGTAAAGCTGATACAAATAAGATTCAAAGTCGAATGACCGAGTGGGGAGGACGACGTTACGGTCTTCCATCCCTCTTTCTTGTGAACATAAGAAAGAGATGCACGATCACAAAAATTCGGTCCTCAGGCCCGCGATAAAAGCTATGCAATAGATTAAAAATACTCGTGTTTGTGGTGTTTGTAGAAGAAGGCCTAGTAGGTACAGGAGGTACAGGAGCTCTAGAGCTTCTAAAAGAAACATGAGACAATTCAGTGTTTATGTTACCGAGTACATTTAGAGACTCATCTTCAAAAGGAACGTTCCAGACAGTCTCCCTCCCGTGCCCAGCCGTGGTTGAAACACCAGAAGATGATTTTCTTGGAACACATTAGTTTTCGTCAGAAAATGTGTCGCCGAGAGCCTGATCGAAGTGGGAATCGAACAAGATCTAAACCAATCTGTATGACGTATGGCTAAACTCCTTCCCACGCACAACTGCGTACAACACACAACTGCGTACAACACACAACTGCGTACAACACACAACTGCGTACAACACACAACACTTCAAATTGTTTAGGCTCTGCAAAGGCAAAACTTTTTATACGATGAAACCTGTATTCTTATATTGAAATCATATTAAACTATGAAATTATTTTCGACACTTCTCCGACTTTTCTGTCAATTATTATAATGATAATATATTAATTCGTATGATAATTTTAAAACGTGTCGCAAAAAGCGGCATAATTGACGTCATTACGGCGGCGGCGAAACCACTTTAATATTAAAGAAATGATTTCCCGTGTCAAGTTCCCGCGCGCAGCCGCGGCCGGCCGCCGCGAGCTCGGGACGACAATGAAAACAATGAAGTGGGCATCTTATTTTCACCTAGCGGTACGTCTCTCTACAGAGCCCGCCCGGGGAACACCACTCACAGCTTTGCTAATTATTCTACCGCCAAAAAGTCATGTGAAATTGTTATTGTGACCCAGTTTGAATGGTAAGGTCACCGTAGGGTCATCGTTGACTTACTCCACACCGCTCCCGATCCAATAAAAAAAAATACATTTACAACTAATTTTCAAGAAACGTTCATACAAGCGTGATGTCGTATCTAACGCAGCATTATAACGCGTGGGCCGCTGTAAAATGTATTGACTGAATACGAGCTTAGGTTCATATTCCACAGCTCGCCTTCCTCGGTGCACAGCATGCTACTAGTTGGTTTGAGTTAGCCCATCAAAGTTATGTAGTACTAGACAATAAAAATATATTTAATATTTTTAAAGAATCACATGTTTATGCATAAAAACATTAATTTTGTGAAATGTTATATTAATTATCTAATTATCCGTGTTTGTCACAAAATCTCTAGAGTTATATCAAAAAGATACGGTTTATCAAATCATCTCACGACATACTCACGGACGCTGCGTGCTTGTGTTGTTGCTGGGCTATGTTTCATTACTCAGGAGACGAGAGGAGCAAATCGGAACCGTGGTAGGTACGTGGTACCGGGGGCAGGACGCGCGGGCCGGGGGGCCGGGGGTGGGTTCATGTTGTCGCAAGTTGAGTGGAAGTATTCCTCGGCCGGCGCCCGGTCCGACCAGCCGGGCCCGGAGCTGGAGACAACTAAATCGGCTTTGGCTTGAGTATTGCTATCTCTATAATTTCAAGCGAAAGGAAAAGAGAAAGTAATAGCAAAGTTAAAAGGCTTATATCACTTTACAAAATTTAGTCACTACTGAATTCAGTGGATAGTAAAAGTATTCAGTAGGTTAGCATATTCAATTCAAAAATGAGGATTGTTTGCTGCTAACTAGTTTCTAAACTTGAACTCAAACTTTAACTTGAATCAGGTCGACTAATTTTACTTCTAAATTTGTTTCTGAATTTAGTGACTAAATTTAACCAAATGTAATAAGCTTTAAGTCTGCTTTAGTTAGGTGGTAGACCGTCGAGTCCCAAGTCCCGGGGTATCAAATCTCGAGTCTTGTAGTGGGTGGAGCGAAGTTCCCGGCCGAGAGAGAATACCGGCCGGGCTCGCTCGCGCGCCGGCGAGCGGCGCAGGTTGCGCTTGGTAGATAACTGACGTCAAACTAGCACTAAGCCACTAGCAGCGCCGCGCGGGTTCAACCGCGTAGTTCCCGGTCCCGTTGTTTTGTTCGGGATAGAAGTAGCTAGTAGTACTTGGCCGATAGGAATATTAGGCGAGTAACAAACCCAAGTCTCCCAGTTCGTCTCGCCAACCTCTACACGCACTGCTCAAGGGGGAGAAGAACGGGCGCAGAAGTTCCCAGCCCGGCCGGGATTCGCCATCACACAACAAGATGCCACCGAGGCAAGTTGTCGTGTGACGCCCACTGCCCAGGGTGCTCCGCCGAGCCACGCAGCCCCGGTTCCAACGTCTATCTTTACAAAAGGATACTCCTGATAATATATAATATGACATAATGAACGCCCTCTGAACACGAGGTTCCAATTTAGCTCCAATTATGTCATTAGTTAATTATATATAGCGGTACCGTCCGAGTTTAATAATTACTTCGTCAATATGATAATTATACTGTCTTTTCTAATTCCATAAATTTATATTTGAAGAACCTTCAGTGTTTCCTGAATTTCAGGGTCTTTGGAAGTTTGTTTACCGCGGACCGCGCTACGGGAGTTGTATTAGATATTATTTCAGCAAAATATTATTAATTTACGAGTATTATCTTCTATATATATAAAACTCAAAGGTGACTGACTGACTGACTGACTGACTGACTGACATAGTGATCTATCAACACACAGCCCAAACCACTGGAGGGATCGGACTGAAATCTATATATATAAAACTCAAAGGTGACTGACTGACTGACTGACTGACTGACTGACATAGTGATCTATCAACACACAGCCCAAACCACTGGAGGGATCGGACTGAAATTTGGCACACAAGTAGATGTTATGACGTAGGCATCCGCTAAGAAAGGATTTTGATAAATTCTATCCCCAAGGGGGTGAAATAGGGGATGAAAGATTGTATGAAACTTTTTATTCCTTTGGCATATTTGCATGAACTTTCATATATATTGAGTTCGGCTAAAATCATGGGGTACGTATTACAGCGTTTATCGAAATTCAACCCTCAAAGGGGTGAAATAAGGGATGAAATTTTGTATAGAAACTTTTTATTCCTTGGGGATATTTGCATGAAATTTCATATAAGGTGACTTCAGTTAAAATCATGAGGTACGTATTACAGAGTTTATCGAAATTCAACCCTCAAAGGGGAGAAATAAGGGATTCTATATATATAAAACTCAAAGGTGACTGACTGACTGACTGACTGACTGACTGACATAGTGATCTATCAACACACAGCCCAAACCACTGGAGGGATCAGGCTGAAATTTGGCACACAAGTAGATGTTATGACGTAGGCATCCGCTAAGAAAGGATTTTGATAAATTCTATCCCCAAGGGGGTGAAATAGGGGATGAAAGATTGTATGAAACTTTTTATTCCTTTGGCATATTTGCATGAACTTTCATATATATTGAGTTCGGCTAAAATCATGGGGTACGTATTACAGCGTTTATCGAAATTCAACCCTCAAAGGGGTGAAATAAGGGATGAAATTTTGTATAGAAACTTTTTATTCCTTGGGGATATTTGCATGAAATTTCATATAAGGTGACTTCAGTTAAAATCATGAGGTACGTATTACAGAGTTTATCGAAATTCAACCCTCAAAGGGGAGAAATAAGGGATGAAATTTTGTATCGAAACGTTTTATTCCTTGAACATATTTAGTGTGGCCAAAATAAAGAGTTATGTATCACATTTTTTTCAAAATTTAACCTCTAGAACGAGTTAAATAGGGGATGAACGTTTTATAAATATTAACGCACCGGACATACCCTTAGGACATTCTTAAAATATTTCACACACGTATTATTTTTATAATGTAGGCAGCCACCAAGGGAGGATTTCTCAAAATTCAACCCCTAAAGAGATGAAATAGGGGATGAAAGTTTGTATGAAGCTTTTTATCCCTAAGACATAATTGCATGAAATTTCATATAAATTATGTTTGGGTAATATCATGAGGTATGTATTACAGTGTTTATCAAAATTAAACCGTGAAACTGGTGGAATAAGGGTTGACAATTTGTACAAAACTTTTTATTCCTTGGACATATTAGCATCAAATTTTGTAAGAGTTGAGTACATCCATAATAATGACTTACGTAGTACATTTTTTATCAATTCATCCTCTAGGTTTTAAAATAGGGATGAAAGTTTTATGATAACGCACAGGACGTACCCTTAAGACATACTTAAAATTTCACACACGTATTCTTTTTATGACGTAGGCATCGACCAAGGAAGGTTTTCAAAATTCGTATGAATTGATTTCAGCTAGCATCACGAGGTACATATTACAACATTTATCAAAATTTAACCCTCAAAGGGGTGACATAAGGGTAAACTATCATAGTTTATATGAAACTTTTTATTTCTTGTACATATTTGCATCAAATTTTGTAGTAATTGAGTACGGCCTAAATAATGAGCTATGAGTACATTTACTTCCAAAATGTTAACCCTTAAGAGGGTAATATGACATTCTTAAATTGTCACACACGTATTCTTTTTATGACGTAGACATATTCACTAAGGACGGATTTCTCAAAATTCAACGCCTAAAGAAAATATGTATGAAAGTGTGTATTATGATATGAAACTTTTTATTCGTTGGACATATTTGAATGAAATTTCGTATTAATTGAGTACGGCTAATATGTGTAATGAGTTATGTGTTTCAGTGTTTTTTTTTTAAAATACATCGTCTAATGTAGTAAAATAAGGGAAAAAAGTTTGTGTGAACATTTTTATTTCTTGTGACATATTTGCTTTAAACTTTGAAGGATATTAGTACGGAAAAAATAATGAGCTATGTAAAACAGAGTTTTCCTAAATTTAATCCCAAAGAAAGTGTATGAAAAGTGGGTCTGAAAATTTTATATATTATTAATAATATTACGCACAGGAGACATTGTATTTACATGTGTGAAAATGTAAGTATATATATATTTTATGAAGCAAACAAGAAAGAAGGATATTTTTCAAGTCTAGGTACGTAATAGTGGATAAAATTTTGTACGGCTTTTTACTTTACCCCTTGGACATGTTCTAAAGACTATAACGAAAAGCTTTGACGGACTACTTTTGTTACAATAACGCCTAGGCTGTGAAAGGCGTTCACAGACTAAGTGGAGAGATACTCTAAGACGTTGCCTGAATGGATTTTTCATGATGATTACAACGCTGGTGTATCCAAATTGAGACTGAATCGGTTTAGCAAGCAAGCTCTACCGTAGACCACATAATCACTTAACTTTAGGCGACATTGCGGTCAAGAGTAAACCTATAGCAGTTAAAACATTTATTTGCATGAACATTAAAAATAATGAGCGTATTAGTTTTCCGAAATTCAACCCCTGAGATGGTAAAATAGGGATTTAAAATACATAATAACGCATAAACTACCCTTAGGCCTATTATAGACGAGCATTAGTTATGTTATTATTTCACGCTCATGCTATCAAAGTAGGAATCTACAATAAAAAACTTACTGAACGCGAGCGAAGCCGCGGGTTAAAGCTAGTGGAAATATAAGTACGAGTGTATTTTCCTGCGCAAACTGTTTAATTATTATATGGACTTCCGTTTTCTTAATGATTCCATATTTTCGAATTCTGACACATGTGAATATTTTTAGTAATCGGTTTATTTTCCGTAACCTAACCGCTGTGGGCGCGATCGAACCTCTGGGGTCACTGTTGGGAGTAGCGCGTCGTCTCGTCATACGTCTGGAAATATTTTCTTTTTAATCGACTGCAAAAAATGGTAGAGGCTCTCAATCCGGTTGTAGGTATTGTTTCATGTCTGTTCCGCGATGGCCTCGCCAATGTCTAAAAGATTGTATAAAAGTATGTTTTATTTGATAAATCATACTCTAGAGATAATTTCACATAAATTTTATCGAAGTCCCTTGCGCTCGGTTGAAAAAGTGATCAAACATAAAAACGATCGATGACATTCATATTTGCGTCGAAACCTCTGTCTCATTAGAGTGTGTACGTTGGCCTTCCAATCATATTTAGTTTCACAAACTTAATTAAAATGTGTTAAGAGCGTGAGGTTAGTTTTTAAACTGAAGGCAGTTGTGTAGTTTTTTAGAATATATACTCATATTATAAAGCTGAAGAGTTTGTTTGTTTGAACGCTAGGATCTCGGGAAGTACTGGTCCGAATTGATTTTTTTTTTCTATTAGATGGTCCATTTATCGAAGAAGGCGATAGGCTATAGAACATAACACTACTAGCAATTGAAGCGGAGCATGAATCAAGAATGTAACAAAAACGGGGGCAAAATATTTCTTTTTGAGAGTTTCCTTGCGTGCTCTGACATGACAGCATGTGTCTGAGACTGCATCATTGAATATAAACTTTTGATAATAAATTTGTTTCTAAATCTGAGTTGGTTCGACCAATTTCCGACAGGTGGCGTAGCAGGTAGCTGAAGAGGTTTTTTTGTTTGAAAGCGATATTATCAGGAATGACTTAACCGATTTCAGTCATTCTTTCATCGTTGGATATGTACGGGATCCCGACGAGTGCTATATAATGTATCACGGGCGAAGCCGGGGCGGACATCTAGTTAGATATATAATGCTACTGAAACATCCTTCCGTGGTCCAGGCGCACTGTCACAAGTCAATAAATTTTAAGAATGTACTATAAAGAAATCTGCCACAAGCTCGTTCATCGCACCTTCTCTCACACATTTCCCCAGCACAGAGCTCACGGAGCGATTTTTGCCCGCCGCCGCCGCGGTAGCGGGGTCGCAGCTTCTGTGGAATGCAGATATAAATAATATTAAACAATTGAAAGCACAACTGACGACGCATTTTCCGCCCGCGGCTCACGCGGTCGCTTGCGGCTCCCTCGGCGTGGTCGCCCGGACTCGGCAGGTAGCGCCCGCGCGGCCTGGGGTTGGTTGGCGTTGTTTGGACCTCAAACCTCAAGTGATCGATAAGCGCTCGTATTGCAATCATCATTGCGATAACCTTAACTGCGGCGGCTGCGGAACAGCGAAAATAACCGGTCTCGTATGTTTTGAAAGAAAACCGTAGTTCCGCAAACGCGGCGGGCGCGGTTGAAAATCGCTTCGTGAGTTTTTAGCCTTAACGAGTTCCTTCTCCCTCCGCCGGCCTCCGTTCACCATTGATCATCTCGTCAAAGGAATGTAATCGCAGGATTGTTCGTTTCGCGGGAAACTATCTGCGGGTTCCGTAGTAACTCTCTTTTGGGAGTCGGCGGGGATTTAGCGAAGCCGCGGGGCGGGGGGAGCGGGGAGCGGGCGGCGAGGAACGCGCAAACAGCCGCGACTCAACTAAACTCAAATACTCACTCCAAAGCGGGGATTACCCGCTCACTCGTTGCCAGTGTTGGGTTCATTCGCGCGCTCCATTCGTAAAAAGCAATTTCGTCTGTTGAAGGTCTCTGTTATAACATGGCCCTTCAATGTGAATGGTGTGATTCTTCACATTCGCAGGTCTAAACAGAAAGACAGACAAAAAAATATAAGTAGTTGTTTTGGATTTAGGCCCTGTACATAATGTATACTTTCATTTGAACTTAGTAATAATCTGTTAATTTGATATGAGATACTGACATTCTGATTTTAGTTATTTGTTTAGATAGGTGTATAGATACAGATCTAAAGATAATGCATACATTATATAGATACAGATCTAAAGATAATGTATGGGTTATTTACAAGTCCAACAATAATATTAAGCAAGTATGTAATTAATGTTCTCCTCCCGTCAACCTGTATTATCGAGCGTTGAAGTAGATAGTGCCGGCTGTAACAGACCATACAGAGTAACGGAGAAGAGTTAGCGAAAACTAGAACAGACATTGATGACTAGGAAAAAGATGTAGTGTTATGGGCCATCAGACATGATTAAAATTCCTTCGAGAAATAAATAAACAATACAATTTTTACACACCACACCTTTATTATTATTTTTGGCGTAAATTTTATCGCAAAAAATAATAATATCGCAATAGTTTCAGAAATACTATTTATTATTAATTTTTATAATCAATCAAATCTATTTTTTATGAATTTATTTATAAACTAGCTGAACCCGCTACTTCGTTCGCGTAAGCAGATGTTACGGACTTATACATTAGTTGAAAGTACGTCAAAATTAACTAAATTTGGATAAGTAGCTATTGAAAATCCAAGTGAACTTGTTTGTTCACAAAAAAAAATTTATTATATTATCTTTATTATTCTTCTTTTAAAATCTAACATACTTTAATAAGTAGGTTTCGTAGTAACGAACACAGCCGCAATTATTAAGTTTGTAGGATTTTTATAGGATACATTATGAAAAGCTGTTGTGCATGATCTTATACCTACTTATCTCTTTTTCTCTAGCTGTTACCTGCGACTTCGCCCGCGTAAAATTTTGAATGAAGCCTTCAAAATAATTAATTTATTTGAGTTTTAATGTTACGCAAGCAAGTTGAACCTATAAATCAAAGCAAAATCTAAGTGAAATGTTAATATATAAATTTAATTGTAGCACAGAAAAAGAATCAAAGAACGAAAGAATCCAAATTCGGCATAAAAATCATTTTAGCAGCAAAAAACTCATTAGTACAATTAGGAATACCAGTAACGCCACCTAGTGCTGAAAGAAAAAATACATACCACAATAGCAAAACATTGATTTAAATGGGGTTTAGTGTTTGAGATTTAAACTGACATTAGCGCAATCTAATGAGAATATAACGTTGCTTGTTATTTTGATTGTGCATCCAAAGCACCTGTATTATCTACGCCAAAACGGGCGCATATATTTAATGTACTTAATATGGAGTTAAATTAAAATATAGACTTATTAACCCATGTGAAATTTTAGACTCTAAACTATCTGCGTTTCGTATGTCAAACCAATTCGTTTTGTCGTTTTGACGTTAATATTTGTTTCCTTAGGGCCACAGATTACATACCTCCTTAGGGCCAATGCTTCTATTCGGGTTGATAGGTAAGTAGTGTATGTGGTATTTCAGACTATAAGCTATCTCTGTTTAATTTTTCTACCAAATTTTCTTAGTATTTCTGACGTCACATTAACCTATAAGTAACCGATTTGCTATTTTTGAGTACAAACTAAGTACGTGTGTTTCGAATTCCTTCCGAATGTGTTCAGCCGTTCCCACGTTGTCCTGTAAATATTATGAATGTCAATGTTTGGATGTTTGTTACTTAATCATGGCGGAACGTATTTAGTGATCGGGTTGAAATTTGCAATACAATTAGATTATTGTTTGGAAGAACACATAGGCTAAGCATTGCTACTTAAGCTAAGCCAAGATATAATGTGTTTCAAATTGTAACTCAATACATTCAGCCGTTCCAACGTAATTGAGCAGCAAAAATTTAAACATTGGCATATTTGTATAATATTGGTAGGATAGGATTTTACAAAATTTTAGAAAAAATAAAACCGGTCAAGTGCAAGTGGGACTCGCGCGCAAAGGGTTCCGAACCATTAGCAAATAAACGGCTTTAATTGTATGGGATCCCGCTTCATAACTTATTTTAATTAATTGCATTTAAAGATAACATAAAACTAAATATTATGTGAATAGGTAAAGCGTCTGTGACAGGTACGTTATTAGTATCGAGCAAGAAACGATAAAAAATATGACGCTGTATAGGAGCCCCCTCTTAAATAAATATTTATTTTATTTCTAGTATTCTTTGTTAAACCGGCAATAGAAATACATCATCTGTGAAAATTTGAACTGTCTAGCTAACACCGTTCTTGAGATACATCCTGGTAACAGACGGACGGACGGACGGACAGCGAAGTCTCAGTAATAGGGTCCCGTTTTTACCCTTTTGGTACGGAACCCTAACAATGGTCTGCTTCGGTCACCGAAGCTTGTTAAACACTACCTTTAAATTTCAAACAGTATTTGGATTGAAATAATACGTTTTCTAATAAGTTACGGCTGGTCTAGTAAGTTACAGCTGACCTAGTCAGGAGAACGGCGACTGTCGATCCGGAGACCCAGGGTTCAAAACCACGTGCACCACTATCTTTTCAGAGTCACGTTCGTAATGCCGGTAATTGAAACGGTGAAGGAAAACATCGCGAGGAAACCGAAATGTACCTAGAATCTAAGTTCTAAGTCATATGTCATCCACCAACCGACACTGGGCCAGCGTGGTGGATTATAGCCTTGACTCTCTCCTTGCGAGAGAAGGCCCCGACGCCCAGCAGTGGGAACACTTAATGGGTATTAAATGGCTATTTATTATGCTAATATGTTTTCTTCTAAAGAACAAAAATCTACTTCAATGACAGGTAATTTAATTCTGTACAGATATATCTAAGCTGATTTGAGTTTTTTGTTGATATTTGAAAAACTACCTCCCTGTTTTCGATATATGAGATCACCTCTGAAGTATTTTCTACCAAACAAAAAAGGAATTATCAAAATCAATTCACAGTTAGCGGACTAATCGCGTAAAATCAAACCAAATAAAAAAACATGCAACCCGATTGAGAACATCCTCCCTGTTTGAAGTCGGCTATAACCGAATGATGTTTGTTTTTCCACACAAAAAATGTATTTTTGATAATTATTCTTTCATTCAAGACGACGCGACGCGATCACGTGGGCACGTTCTAGAATCTAGAATTTCTGTGGATCGTCTGTGAGACACAGAATACTTAGAAGTTAGTATGTACCGAACGCGCCGCGCATATCGTAATTATTCAATGTTTGTGTAATTTCCGAACCACCAAACCGATAATGTTCAAATTTTGACGGGACAGTATTAAAAATATGGTCTTTCTAACAAAAAAAGAATTAATTAAATCAAACAACGCAAACATGAGCTACAACCAAATACACATTCTGACTTTCAACCCCTCCCGCAAGAAAACCGATAAGAATTTCGGGAACAAAAGTAGCCTACAGCAATGTCCTTAGTATAAACTAAAATCATGCCAAGTTTCAGCTGAATTGAATCAGTAGTTTCGGCGTGATGCGTGATCCCTATACAAAAAGACAGACAGACAGACAGACAGACAGACAGACAGACAGACAGACATGAAAGAAAAAAAATGCAGATTCGCCATCAGTATCGAAAATAGAGTGCTCCGAAAAAAAAAAACTAAAATATCTTCAATGTACAGAATTCGACCCGTTACAGTTTTATTATAAGTATAGATACCTCTTACATTCCAATGTTATTGTGTTCTGGGTAGATTGGTCTGGTTAAAATAAGTTAGCTAACGCTAAAGGCTTGTTCGCATTATGCTAGTAATTTAGCTTAGTGGCGAGTAATTTAGCAATTAAACGTGTATGAACAGTGAAAATTTAGTCGAGTAGCTTAGGAAATGATTTAGTCGAGTCAATCCATTTTGTTCTATTTTCAACGGGCGAGTAGCACCCCCCACCACGCGTTCGTTGCAAGCGGTGCGCTCGTTGGCTCGCCGATTAAACAGGTTCGAACTTGTCGAATTAGTCTGGAGAGAAAAATAACTTCAAACAATTTTCCAAATACGAAATTGTCTGTGGAATAACTTATTTTATTGATCACACAAATTTCCTTATTCACCTCTTCTACAAGAACAAAATTAAAAATTTTGATTAACCCCCGACTACCTTAGATTTGTTATCTGTAGAACATTCTACTAGTCAAGCCCTTTCATTTGATACCTATATTAAGGGAATTGTGAAAAAGGAAATGTAATTCGCCATTTTGTGGTAGCGGCCATCTTGGATTTGAAATTTGTCATAGTGCAAAGTATTCTACTAATCAAGCCCTTTCATTTGATACCCATATTGAGGCAGTAGTGAAAAATATTATATAATTCGCCATTTTGTGGTGGCGGCCATCTTGGATTTGAAATTTGTTATAGTGTTTAGTACTCCACTCGTCAAGCCCTTTCATTTGATACCCATATTGAGGTAGGTTGTGAAGAAATATTTTGTCCGCCATTTTGTGGACGCGGCCATTTTGAATCGATATTAACCAAACATAGCTAAGAACACCCGCACGGATATTAACTTTCAAATAAAAAAAACGCATCGAAATCGGCCCATCCGTTTGAGCTCTACGGTGCCACAGACAGACACACACACAGACAGACAGACAGACAGACAGACAGACAGACAGACAGACAGACCGACAGACAGACAGACAGACAGACATCGACGTCAAACTTATAACACCCCTTTTTTTGTCGGGGGTTAAAAATAGCCATTACGATTCGATAAGATTAGCTTTTTCATTCATTTATTTTATTGCGTTGTAGGATCTTCATGTTGCAAAACGCTACTCACTTGTGAACTGCACTAAAGCACGGTGCGAACGATTTTTGAATAGTAGCGAGTATTTTAGCTACTAAATTACTCTCTACTAGACTAATTTACTAGCCTAATGCGGACAAGCCTTTAGTCTACTCGACGTATTTATGTCTTTTAACTCATTTTAGAGTTGTTATAATTATGGGGACTGCAATATGGAATAAATGATTGTCATTGTAAAACTGGTGAAAAAGAAGAAAAGTTCATTATATGGAGCAAAATGTTTCTGAAAAAAATCCGAACGACTCAAATTTGGAATGGAAATCGTTGTCTCAGTCCGTGCCGAGATCAGTCCGACTGAGTTCAGAATCGCTACGCTGAACTCCATTATACGTACGGCTAGAAGATAACGGCAAATAAAAACTGGCGTATTTCCCACATCCGGCGATTGACGGAGGCTTGTAGAAGGGTAGCCCCGCTCCCCTCCCCACTGCACCCTGCTGTCGCTTGAGCGCTCTTCAATTAGTGGCATTGTGTGTTTAAGGAAATGATTTATATTGGTCGTGAAGGATTCCACCAGGGGGATCCCGCGTCTCCTACTCGCTTTAACCGGTCACGTGGCATACAACGAGAAACTAAGCTGTGTGTCAGATTTTAATAGACAACATTAACTTTAATTAATAAAAAAAATATTCGTGGACATTTCACACACAACAACACCGGACCCCAAACTAAGCAAAGCTTGTACCATCGAAGCCAGATAGCTGATAGAATACTTATATTAGTTGTAAATACATACTTATTATACATACAATATAATATATATATATATATATATATATATATATATATTAGAATAATAAAAAGATGTTTAACGGCAAAACTGGTTTTATACCCATTTAAGTACGACAAACAAACACATAACCAAGTCATTAATGTCGCAATGAATGTTTCCTCCCCCGGGCGCGCCCGGGGCGCACAGCTAGTAACATTAATTTAGATGCAATTTGATTATGTCATTCTCAATTATCATTCTGGAACATTTAATAGTGAAGTTACAACCCCTCCCTGCAACCCTTCGTCATCTAGTAACTGGATTCGAATGTCGAACATTCGAGCGACCCTGTGGAACCCCAACACGTAAGCCGCGCGTTTATAGATACATCTCTCGGCGGACGAGGGAGCGCCTGAATTCATTTATCAACGAAACTGTCGTCTCATCTGAGACGAGGATACATACGGTAGTTCCCGGTTTTCGTCGCGTGACGTCACTTGGTATGTGACGTCATTTTTGTTGTGTGATGTCAGTGCCTCTATAACTGCTGTAAACAAAACGCTGCTACCCTTTTCTTGTCGTCGTTTATTCTAAGGAACGTGTGTCGTTTTGTTATTATTATAATGTCCATAGTTTGTGTGTTTGTAAGTGTATAATATTTTATGGTTGTTTCAACGCACCTCTAAGGGGGAATGGTTTTGAATGAAATCAACTACGTAGTGATTACACATAAAATATCACATAGGGGTTTACCCTTTAAAGTTCCTGTGTTCAAAATCTATCCCGAGGTTGCCTGGAACAGAGTTTTAGCATTAAAGCCGCCGGTTGTAATACTATTTTTTTCTTTTATCTCTATCAATGTCTTCCGTGGAATACTTAATGAAACGATTTATTAACGTACTAGATGTCCCTCCCGGCTTTGCTTGTGGTACATGGTATAGCCTATAAGCATTTGTGGATCCCATACATATCTAACGGTGAAGGAACTCTTAGAATCGGTTCAGTGACTCCTGAGAATGTCGCGTTCAAACAAAACACGCAAACTCTTCAGCTTTATAATATTAGTACAGACTAGGCGAAGAAAGTAATACGGAATAATTTCAACCTAATTCTAGTGCTCTTTAGTGCTATTTTCTAAATGAAGACACGTCTCCTCGTATCTCGTCAATATCGGCCCGTTCCCGGCTGATCCCGGCGCTACAAACAAACGAGTCCTCCCCCCCCGCGACCCCCTCTCCCCCCTCTCTCGGTAGCTTCGATAAACCGCTGCTTTGTGAAAAAGCGTCTTTCTTCAGCTTTTCGAATGAAGGCATTATTTTTAAAGCGTTATTATGCGGGCTAATGTATTCATAGGTCGAGGTTAGAAACGCTTCCCTCCAGTTGGGGAGGGGAGCTCATCAATATTAAAACGGGAGTGAGAACAACAATTTGTTGATTACGATATTATACAAAATGATGGTATTCAGCGGCCGCGCGTACGGAGGCGCCACTAGCGGAACTCCCAACATCAAACTTGAGGAATTAAAACAGCTTGTGAATTGGCATTAGCATGGGCAGCCCACTTTGAAAGTTCGATGTTTTATTATAAAAGTGGAATCAAACTGCTTCGAACGAGTGTCCGGAACATCAACCATGAAACGATGTTGTTTTCTGGAGATACGAGCAATCCGATAGGAAAATAGCAAGCTGGTATTAAATCAGGCAGATTAGATGTAAACTTTAAAAAAAAAATTGGTTGCCTGTAAAGTCGGTATACGGGCGAAAGTTTTACGTGACAACGGCTTTGAGTGGTAAAATAATTTTACGGAAGGGACGCGTGCCTTTCACTTTTTATGTCTGTCTCTCTCGCTTTTAGGCGGGCTGACCATGCCCGAGTGGAAGAGACGCGTGCCTCTCACTCGCTCTCGTTGTGAGCGCATAACGTGAGCGGAGCGTAACGCAGTTTCTTGAAGTGTCACCCGGCAAACCAATTTATAAGACGTTATCACGTCAAAACAACTTGTTAGTTACGCGGCTGTGCCGCCTGCTGGGAATCGAGAGAATTTACAGTTTTCCGTTTGTTTGGTGGATAGATCGTAGCTCAGAGCTGGGCCCTTTGAAATTTCATCGAAATCTGTGTAGCAGTTTCTGAAATATGAGCAGTACCTACACTGCAATTTGCTTCCATGTATTGAGCCGACGCCCACGCCACCTGGTGATCGATTTATGAAGAAATTTGATCGAGCGTCCGAATTTAATTTTAAATTGAAGTCAGTTTTTGTTTTCTTCAAAGAAAATTAATTATTGTTATAGTGACAAAAACCTAACAGAATAATAACAACTATTATTGTTTTACCCTTTGTCTATCTGTTTCCGTGGGTCCGGCCAGCGCGGGGCGAGGGGTGCGGGGCGGGTACCGCGGTGTTATCTACACAAACTACATCATAAACCATTACCACAGCTCCAGCGAACTGTTCCGATCAGATACTGTGTTATCACAAGAACCACAGTTACGGTATCCATCATGGATGTACCGATCGCCGGGTACAGAACGCCCGTCGCCGGCAGTCGGCCAACGCCTTCCGGTTATCGGTCGCCGGTTTGTTTTCACTGGTCACCGTCGCAGTACCGTCGGTAAATGCTCGCCGGTCGAAGGTGACCGGACGCCGGTCGCCGGTTGCCGGTTATAGTTGACGAGCTGCCTTTGTATTCCACTCCCGCGGGAACATAACGTGTCGTATAGTTTATCGTTACGAGCTGATTGTAACTGCCATTTTCTGTTATAGGCTGTATTAATCCAATTTTAGTTACTGCGGTGTTTAGTTACCCCGGCTTCGTCTGTGGCCATGTGTATATAGCATGTCTATGCATTTGGGGATCATGTACCTATCGAACGGTGAAATATTTATAGAAATAGGTTCCGTAATTCCTCATATTAGCGCGTTAAAAATACCTCTTCAGATGTATAATATCACTAGATGTCCGCCCCAGCGTTGCCCGTGGAACATTATGTAGTACTCATCAGGATCCCGTACATATACAACGGTGAAAGAATGACCGAAATCGGTTCAGTCATTCCTGAGAATATCGCTTTCAAACAAAACACCTCTTCAGCTACCTGCTACGCCACCTGTCGGAAATTGGTTGTACCAACTCAGATTTAGAAAAAAAAAGATTAGCAAAGGTTTTACATTCAAGAGGTA
This sequence comes from Ectropis grisescens, assembly GCA_017562165.1. Taxonomy (NCBI): domain Eukaryota; kingdom Metazoa; phylum Arthropoda; class Insecta; order Lepidoptera; family Geometridae; genus Ectropis; species Ectropis grisescens. Next base: position 176,838 of record CM029797.1, on the reverse strand, counting down.
TGTAATCTGTGATATTCAATGACGCAATCTTAGACACAGTCATGCTGTCATGTCTCATGTCAAAGCACGAAACGTACGAAAACTCTCAATAAGGAATATTTTTTCCCGATTTTGTTACATTCTTGATTCATGCTCCTCTTCTATAAATAGTAGCGTTATTTTCTATAGCCTATAGCCTTCCTCGATAAATGGACTTTCCAATAGAAAAAGAATCTTTCAATCCGGACCAGTACTTCCCGAGATCCTAGCGTTCAAACAAACAAACAAACTCTTCAGCTTTATAATATTAGTATAGATTATAAATAGTGTGTTGTAAGTTTGTTTGTTGTTGGTACAGGTTTCAGACGTATTCTATACATTAATGAAAGTGAAATATTCTCAACATTTTTTTATTTAATTCAGATCGAGATTTTTGCCGTTACTTAAGTTTATTGTCATCAGCGCGTGTTAGCCCACAGCTAGACAGGCCTCTGCCGTGATACGTCACTCAGAACGAGCTTCGGTCTTACTCGTACGTATTTCATTACTCCATCTATCTAGCCTCAGAGCGTCCTCCACTATGTTTGCCTGTTCGCGATCTCGACTCTAGAACTCGTCGACTGAAACGGTTATCAGTTCTGCCACAGATATGATCAGCTCACTGCCGCTTCAGCTTGTTGATACAAATACAAAAATCTTTATAGCTGTTTGCAGGTAAGATAAGGTGATATAAAACATTATAATAGTTGACCCATACAAACTGACCTCTTCTTCTAGAGGCATGCAATATGTCTGGCAACACAGTTGCTATTGATCTGAATTTATACAATGATAAAAATAGTCAGTTGATAAAGTCTTCCTCTTCTTTTTTGATTTTTAGCTTTTAATTGGTTGTATCATATTATATGTCTTCTGATTCATCGTCTATTAATTTCTGGTTTCTATCTTTGACTTTGACAGGTATGTAGTCTAAATCCAAGGTCTTGCGGTAGTAACTCTTGCAGTTCAGCCGTGTGAGCAATGATGTGTTGAGCTTGTTGATTTAGTTCTCTGACGAATTACTTCATATCCCTCAGAGTAACCTTAAATATAATCAAAATGTTAGTGAGGCGATTCTTGAAAACTTTTGTGAAAATAATAAGTAATTGTAGATATGACTTAGCAGCAACATTTGTCGGTAGCTATTTAAAAAGGTCACTCTATATTGAAAAAGATTATGTCTAAACTTCTTTGCCAATCTTGTTGAATTCGGCTGGTAAATAGTTTTTGGAGCTATTTTATAAATGGAACTTCAACAATATTTAAGATCGCTCCTGTAATCTCGTCGTCGGCCGCGGCTTGTCCTCTACTAATGTAAAAGAAACTCAAAAAAACGTTTGCAGCACTATGTTGCCAGAACTGTGACTCGGAGGTTTCTCAAGGGGAAAGTTGAGGCCATAGTCCGCCACGTTGGTCCAGATGATGTTTGTCCTCGAAATCAAGTTTGCGGTGATGCTCAAGACTTTGAAGTCGTTTTCGAACGAGGTTCTTGCCTATGAGCCTTTTAGCACGTCTCTCGATCGATTCCAGGGCCTCCAGATGATACTTAGCCGATCCATCCCAAAGGATGAAACACAAGTAATTGTAATATCCACGACGTGTGGATTTATAATAAAGAACTTTGTCTCGAAGCCGTTCTCTGAGCCGCCGTAGACACGCTAACGTTCACGTTTAATTTCAGAATATTTTACTTCAGTTACCAAAACGAACAGAATCTGGAAGCTCTTCAAAACGGAATTATGTTGACTTTTGACGGCTGTCAGAACAATACAGTAATTGCTATCAAAACTTACGCATGAGTGGGTGTACGTGTGTAAGCCTGTGTGTGGGTGAGGCTGAGTAATTAATATCGCTGAGTAAAGTCTTGACTCCTACATTTAAGGCAACGTTTATGTCCGCCCACTGACTGGAACGACCTACTACTTCCCGGATACTAAGAAGCTGTTTTCATCAAATTACTTTGTGACTTAATTGTGAATATAAAATATGAAAATGCATATCTGCGTACCCGTGGACTGAGCGAGGAGGCTGGGTATATGGCAACACTGGTGCCACGAGTGGTGCCCATATCGACTAAGACGTCAATAAAGATAATACTCAAAATATAAAATACACTATGGATTTCCTTTGCCGTATACTAAGGGGATACTATCCCAGAGTAATGGGTCACAGCCTTGACTTCCTCTCTGTGAGAGAAGGCCCGAGGGCCAGCAGTAGGAACTTAAAGTGAGTTGGTTATGCTGTATGTTTGTGGGTTCGGAGAGTTGTAACGTCCACAAACTCACGGGGCTCTCTCAATCTGTCCTAGTGTAATTCTGTGATATATTTATCCATAAATAGTTTGTAACTTAAACGAGTATTTATGTTTTTTGGACAATGATAGGTTTCACTTGACCCTCATGTCACCTGATGTTAAGCTATGATGCGGTCTGCGATGAAGTTTACTGACTGAAGAGAAACCGATGCACGTTCGACTTGAAGACGCACAGATGCATCTGTCGGTAAAACCTCACTCCGGCAAAGAAGGTATTCTGTAGGTTCGAGGTTCGATCTTTTTAACTAAAGTAGAGTCATATTATTTCGCTGGAGCCTTCGGAACGTCGACCTTGAAACCGTTGATGTTTGGAAGATATATTCAAATATTCAGAGGGATGTGAGATGTGAGGGCGGCGCGGCGGTCATCCGAACGGAAGAAATGGTTCTTCCGCTTGCTCGGGCATGCGCTAACACGATGACGTAGCTTCCTGTTGACTTATTCGACGCACTAATATTATAACTGCGAGACTTTGGATGCTTATCGTTCAGTCACGGAATGGATTGAGTTGAAATTTATAGAACACAGACAACAAAAATTATGAGAACTGCGACTACGCAGGTAAGAGAGTTAATGCTGGGATCCAGCTGGCTTGCTGGTCAGTGGGTTACACGGACATATCCACCAGAGACGTAAGAGTCGGAACACTCTGGTTCCATTACGAAGGTTATCTTTATATTAAAATCAGTGATGATGCTGACGAAGCAATATGTGTACGTTTGCGTAAGCACGCAAAAAGTAAAATCTAAAATTATTTTTTGGTCCTCAAGTCTGACGTCAACCATAGAATAGCTAATTATCTTCGACACGAGAATAATGAACCTGAAATCAGTTACAACGTTTACTAAAATATTGACAAGTTAACTTCAATGAACCTCCTGACTTGGTTAAGGAGAGATTAGGGTGCTCCTGCAGTGGGGACCCTATGAGTTGATGTTTGCCAGTTATTCTACCGTCAAGCAGTAATGTGTAAGCATCACTGTGTTCCAGTTTGAAGGAAATTGTTTCCAGAGAAATTACAGAATAAAGACGAGATTTCTTATATCTTTAGGTGACGATTGCAGTGCAGTAAGTGCTGGGTAATGCTTTAGACTCCTCATGGTACAATAGCTTCACGACACCGTGCTGGGCAGGCGTGTTGCTTCCCATCAGGTACATGGCGTAATGGCCACGTCACTCTGTACTTAAAAAAGATAGCTCGTGTCTCGGGCTGGTGTCACCTCCCCGCTCCCCGCTCCCCGCTCCCGCCGCTCCACCCGCGCTAGCTCGGGTTCCGTTCTTCAGTAATTAGCGCGGCGACACCCGAGCGGGGAATTATCTGCGTCTGCCGGGCGCGGGAACCCAAGCGAGCGAGGATACTTGTTACTAAGCCATTTACACGAGCTAGTTCATAAACAAGAACAAAATAAAACAATATATTAGCCGAGGGTAAATCGTCTATCTCGTATAATATGTAATCTGTAAAATATTCTACTAGTTTCATTTGATACTCATATTGAGGGTGTAGTGAAAAAGAAATGTAATGAACTATTTTGTGGTGGCGGCCATCTTGGATTTGAAATTTGTCATTGTGGATAGTATTTTACTAGTCAAGCCCTTTCATTTGATAACTATATTGAGGGAGGTTGTGAAAAAGTGTTTTGTTCGGTATTTTGTGGAGGCGGCCATCTTGAATCGATATTTAATGTTCCAATAGCTGTGTGTCACAGTGCTGTTTTGTGGTAGGCATGTTGTTTACCATCAGGTAAGTGTCTTGCTCGTTTCGTCACTCTATACTATACAACAAAAACATTTAGTCATAATTTCTTTCCAACACGTTACCTCTAAAACGTCCCACTTTGACAGACTCTCCACAATATCTGATATGGGCTTTGTATTAGCGGATCCGATTCTCAGGAGTAAAGTATTGCTTCACTCGGAGAGGAGGCCCAGTGGCGGACGTGAAGTGCTGGGGGAGTTGTAGCCACGTGACCTTGGGCTCTCAAAGCCGCCCTCGGTAGCCGCGGTGAGGGGGGCAGGGTCGAGAGGCTAGTGCTGCAGTATAAGAAAAGACTACCAGTAGGACGACACCTTTGAATATGCGGTAAATGCTGACAATGCAGAGGGCTGTGACAAACAAAAAAAATACTCATTCGTTAATATTTAGTTGTTTACTTTACTTATTGTCTAAAATATTAAGTTTCATCATTATTATCAGAAACATTTATTACTATAAAGAATTCCTAATTATTATCCTACTATTAGCTATCATAAACATGAAAGATTGCAAGTATAGTAAGTATAAGTAATGGATGTATGTAAGTTCCTGCACAAAATTACACAAAGGATTTGGATGGAATTTGGTACATTTATGTATATACATAATCATCTGAACACATATTTTTTATCCAGGGGAAAAAACTAGATCGAAAACTAAGCGAGTGAAACCGCGGTGTGCTGTTTGATAACGATAATTATGAACAAAATAAAATCGAAACATACGTCAAACGTCAGCCCTGAACCACGCTCCCAAACTACTAATATTTTCGTGTTCGCAGCTACAGAGCGCGCTTCAATTTGCCATACGATGTAACGATTGCCCCATCTAGACGTCTTCGTCGAACAGTCGCAGCCTATTATTATTTTGTAAGTATGGTCACTTTACAATTTAAGCAGTAGTACAGTGCGGCTAAACGTTAGCCGCCATATTGAAGAACGTATCGCAATGACAATGCGGCTAATCGTTAAACCGCCGCTTTACAAACCGGCCCTGTTTTTCAAAACGGCTAGCCGTAATGTAATACGCCGAATTATACAATCCGGCTACGACAGAACGACTGTATGATTTATTAGACTGTGGCCGAGAGGCTAGTTCTAAGCTCGGAGCTCGCGAATGTCTTCAAAGACAAAAATTTACCAAAATAATTGGTGTCGTTCCTTCATCCCTTCTTGTTGAAGCGATTACCGTCCCGGCGCGGGGCACACCGGGCGCGGGACTACGCTCATTGAGATGTTATTCTACCACAATGTTCTTTTTTCAAATGGTTATTTTTTCTTACACAACCAATAGGTTGTGTGGAAGCATCAAGTAGCTGGATTTTATACCAATTATTTTATAATTTTAAAAACTGTTTCACGCACATTAAAACATATTCTTCTTGCAATAACATTTTGAGATAAATGATTAAAAACAATAAGGTCTGAATTATTAACTGAAACTGCATAATTTTACATTCCTGGCATTATTTATAATTTGTCTTGTCTCCTGGTGTGCCCCCGCTGCCCGCTCGCGGATACCCGTCCCCCGGCGACTCGGAAATACCCAATTACTGCGGGCCCTCTCCGGAGCCCTCACGGGTCCCCAGGGCTCCGCTGCGGGCCGCGCTCAGGCCTCAGGGGAGCCCCTTCGAATCACGTTATGGTCCTATCTTGTACCCAACTCACGAGCATCACTCACACATACGTCGTATAGGTTCTTATTGTACATGAACATTTTGTAAGCGAATCTATAAGTACCTATAAATATCTTAGTATTATACTACTAATATTATAAATGCGAAGGTTTGGATGTTTGTTGCTCAATCACGTCGTTACCTCTGAAAGTATCGGGTTCAAGTTTGAAACACAACTGGATTTGGTTTTGGATTATTACAGTCGTAGACAACACATTTTTATCTTGGAAAAATAACGGGAACGAAAACTACGCAGGGAATGGAGAAAATGGATTTAATGGTAGTAATAAAACTACTATTATTTATTACTAGTAGATAATAATATTACGAATAAAATGAACCGTAATGCTTTACTTCCCCGCCAATCGAAGCTTTCTTTGTCCTTTTCGTCACTACTGAGCTTTCGAGGCGGCGCTATGCTCGCTGGGCGTGCGCTTCATTCCGCTTTGTTCATTAGAAGTAGAATCCTCCTCGCGCCAGCCCTGCGCGCCGCACACATGCACATGTGTGTGCGCGCGTCGCCTGTGTGCGTCCGTGTAGAAGCGCGTTGTTTGTCGGCATCCCGCCCGAGTGTAGGGGTGTCGCTTATCTTTATAATTTGTCGTATGACTCGTTCGGTCGCTCCGCGCGCGCCCGGCCGGCGAGGTGCGGGATCGATACCCGGCGCGGCGCTGGACCCGCGCCAACGACTCACCAACTTTGTCACATCGTGTTTCCCAATTTTTTGCACAGTCTCAAATTTTGTTCGTTAATATTCAAGACTCGGTACTTTCCGATGCCATATCTTGCAGTTCATGCTAATACATCAGGTCTACGTTGTTTGTTACAGGACAACTCTCTTTAAGATTAAAAGAAGTGTACGTTTTTTTTTCTGAAAAATTGGCAGTCATAATAATAATAATAATAAACCGTTTATTTGAGCAAATGCTTAAGATAAGATACATATTACAGATATTTAACATTAAGATAGTTCTTTATAATTGTACGGTATAAATGTAAGTAGGTAGGTAGGACTAATTATCTCAGCAAAATCAATTGTACAATTAATGCGTGCCCTGTATCCCACACTAGGGTGGTCCTGTGTCGTGGGATACAGTGCCTCTCCTTCTACATAGAATGTAGATACATAATAACAAACTGAACTAGGTACGTTTATCTTAAAATAAATATTTTTTTTGTTAATACAGGAAGGTACTTACTGACTATAACATATTAGATTATGTGTGATAACTTTTAGATAGGTTAGTGTGATTGTGCGATGAAGATGATGATGAAATGAGAAAGAGTGTGCTTGTAAATACGTATTTAGCCTAAAAATTAAAATAATGATAACATGTATTCATTTCCGATTATTATTTTCTACTTGTAGGGTACAATCTTGCAAGTGCAAAAGAGTGACTATTACGATAGTTGTCCGATACAGATTAAACGAATAAGGTAATATTTTTACATCGTAACAAAGTTTGCCTACGTTAGTATTTGTTTTGGACATGAATAAAGTTTGATGAAGCTAAACCATCTGACATTAGTGCGATAGCAGTATTACGCAACAATGATGGTATGTATGTACATGTGTATGTATTAATGTGTAAGGGAGTAGATATTTATGAATCAAGGTGAGAAAGTTTATATATGTGATGGGGGGATATGTGTGTGTACGCTTTGTTTATTTGAGGGTGTGTAGGGGTGTGGGGAGGGGTATTTGTGTGTGCGCGTTGTTTATATGAGGGTGCTGTGTGGGTTTGAATGTGCGCGCTTTGTTAGTGTGGGGTGATTGAGTGTGTGTGGGTGTGTGTGTAAGCGCGTTTTGTGTGTGTTTATATGCACTCATAGTGGGTGAATGAACGAATACTCTGTAAATGGACCGTGTATATAACATATCTGACGTAACATTCAGATCACTTCCTATCGCAGGAAACGTATTATAGTCATAGGAACAGATAGAAGTGAATACTTATTACTGAGAACAACTTTTTACTCAGAATCTGGTAGCTTACTTTGGAAACTACTCGGCTGAAACCGGAAGGCGTGGCCAATAGCCATGTTTTACCTGCAGATTTTTTATCATTCCCGAGCGTGATGCTAGAATTCAATTAGCTCAGTATTAATATTCTACCTCGGACTTCTTGTGAAATTATCTCCTTGGGGAAGTGTTCTGACTCTCATACAACAAGGAACATTGGAAAAACGGTATCCTTCATTACCTCTCCACATTATATTATTTATATACAGGGTTTTTCTTGGAATATGTTCACCACTTCTCCTAATTGGAAAAATCGTCAACGACTTTAATACTGCAGACACAATTCACTTAACACCAGGTGGCGTAACTGCTTGTTTGTCAGTTGTTCATTAATCGAATGACTTATTAAGGTTTGTATATTCTAAGTAAGACTCTGCAGTTGGGAAATGCCACACCTGTGCCAGTTATTATATCGTCAAGCAGCAATCCAGCCAACATTATGTTCCCGTTTGAAGGGCAAAGTGATCGGAGAAATTACGAAATTATGGGCGCAAAAATACATCATCTGCGTAGAGCCCAGTGCAGGGTTTGAACATCATTAAGGCTCTTTATGTTCAAACAGCTTCAAAGCCCTGCACTGCAAGTGGCAGAGATGATGCTACCATCAGATGCATATATTGTTCGTCTCGTCACTCCACATTAAAGGAACAACTAAATAACACACACTTGGTTGGGAACAAGTCTCATATCTCTTTTTGTAGTATCACTTACCCACATACACGCTTACAACTGCACACCACACACATAAATTCACCTTTAAAATAGTAGTGTAACTAAAATTTGATCTCGTCTGTGACCTGTGAACTGCGTTCGACCTCTGAAGGCCAAAGGTTGTCTATTGAATCGAAGTTCTTTTGTTACCGAGTAATGAAACACCTTCTCCAAATGTTGTGTTTCCATGATCTGGGAATCGGTAGACGACGATAAAAGGTCGAGATGGATATTTATCGTTAAAAGGCTTACATTTGACTGTCATTATGTTTTTATTCAACATTATGGATGATATATCAAGCGTAAACTTGACCGCCATGTTGCCTGATGTGAAGCGACGACGCAGTCGACGGTGGAACTTGTCAAGAAAAAATAATTAACTCTTAATCTTAAGACACCAAGATTGTAACCAAAAAACCCATTCAGGTAACGCATTCCACAATGTAGACCTTCTTATCTCAGAAGTAGAGTCAAATCTCTTCGCTCGAGCCTTTGGAACATAACCATGAAAAGGTGTTGCTTTTTTAGGCAACGAACAGTCCGATAGAAATAAGGGAAAGTTAGTATGAAATGCTTGGTGTGAAGTGAAGGTCCCACCTTCACCTCACCACAAGCAACCGTTGGAAGTTCCAACGGAGCACTTTTGAGTTAGCAAATTCACTCTGGAGTCATAAACACTTAGATTGTATTCCTATGGGAAACCCACTCAAGCAACACTTCCTAAGTTTACGAAATGTCCATTTATAAACATAGTGTCAGTGTTAAAGATAAATTTATAGATTTGCTCTTGTTAAAATGTTTAAAGATGCAGGTGTGATTCTAACTCATGATTGCACGTTTTTTTATCGACAATGAGCTCTCGACCGCCTTTTCGCCTGTTGTTATCTTATCAAATTACATTTCCTTTTTGTGTGTTTCCTACCATTGATGGTTGCCTGGAAGACATTAGGTACTATCTATTAGCAAAAAGGCTGTCAGTGGTAAGTTTATGACAGTGGTTATAAGTATTCTGTGTAAAAAAATATTTTTGATAAAGTTTCTGTCCTTCTGTCTGTTAATTGATTCAATGAGCTTAAAAGCCGGGCATGAGCGCCACGTACCAGGGATTCAAAAACGAATTATTATTTGGTAATTCAGAACTATTTCGAAAAGAAGTGAAACCATCAAATGAAACATCGATACGAAACTGAGTTAAATAACACTCGTCTCATCTCATCGGGAACGTGCTCTGGATTCGCTCAAATAATATTCCACTTACTTACTGACTTTATTACCAGCAATTACGGCGGGGAACCCCCGGGAGCCCGCTCAGACATCACTTCTATCTTTATTGTTTCATAGGCTGAATAAAAGGACAGGACGATATTATCTCCCTCTTCATCCCACGAAGTACCCAGGAGCGAAAGGGACGGAGATAATCGAGTTAGCGAGAATATCTTCTGAATATTGTCCTATTATCTCGCGATGTTTGGAATGGTTCCAGATTTGTTGAATATATTCGAATGTGTCCCGACAGGCCGCGGCGCCCGACTTATCTATCTGAATGTTACACTATATTGTGTCTTAATGGGCTGTTAGTTTTGTTTGTAACTTCGGTAGTGGCGCCGCCGCTCAGCGTTTTTGATAACTTTGCGCTGTAGTAGTTGGGACATCTGCTTGCAATCAGTGTAGATTTGAAACACAGATGAAGATATGTGTAGACAACGCAAGTTATTTCTACCTTTAATGTAATTAAATGAAGAAAAAATTATATTTAAGTCACAGTGAAGGGACAAGCATACGTGGGTCAGATCGAATTACTATGTGTACTAATAATCACACAGCGGCACGTATCCAAAGAGCTTACACATACTACCTATAGAGTTAGAAGAAACGCTTTACACCGAAAGCACGGGTCTGATCGCTCTTGTGCTGTCGCTCTTGTGGAAGTATCACGCTTTTGTCGCGGCACATCACTATGTCGCCATAGCCAACATACACCTCATCTGCTTACGAGTGGTACAAAGAAACCGTGCGGAATTTTTTTTATTCTTCTTTTGCTTCTTTATCTAATCATGCATTTATTTGGACATAAAGAGGAGAATCTATTTGAAACGTTGAGGTAATTACATATTGGTTTATATCGTGATTAAGCCCTGTATAATATTATTATAAATATTATGAAAACAAATATCTTTCTTTAATACTGCACTGTACCGTTATCCGTAGTATTATACATTTATTTCTACGTCTGCATTGTAATATATGCAGAAATATTGCTATTAAAATTATGTTTTAAGCTATTGCATAGCTTTTATCGCGGGCCTGGGGACCGAATTTTAGTGATCGTGCATCTCTTTCTTATGTTCACAAGAAAGAGGGATAGAAGACCGTAACACCGTCCTCCCCACTCGGTCATTCTACTTTAAATCTTATTTGTATTAGCTTTACAGACTAAATGCTCTTAGCAGTGTTGCTAACTTAACGGATTTCCCGTGATGTTTATGGTAAACAAATGTCACTCTTCAAAATAAAAGCAATTTGTTAAAAAATTGTTAACATCCCTATTGCTTATGTTGATAAAAATGCATGCAACATGCAATAGCTTTACCGCGGCAGTCCCCGAGTGCCACACTTCTTTTTAACCCCCGACAAAAAAGGGGTGTTATAAGTTTGACGTCGATGTCTGTCTGTCTGTCTGTCTGTGCGGTTTTTTTTATTTGAAAGTTAATATCCGTGCGGGTGTTCTTAGCTATGTTTGGTTAATATCGATTCAAAATGGCCGCCTCCACAAAATGGCGGACAAAATATTTCTTCACAACCTACCTCAATATGGATATCAAATGAAAGGGCTTGACTAGTAGAGTACTAAACGCTATAACAAATTTCAAATCCAAGATGGCCGCCACCACAAAATGGCGAATTGTAGAATATTTTTCACTACTACCTCAATATGGGTATCAAATGAAAGGGCTTGATTAGTAGAATACTTTGCACTATGACAAATTTCAAATCCAAGATGGCCGCTACCACAAAATGGCGAATTACATTTCCTTTTTCACAATTCCCTTAATATGGGTATCAAATGAAAGGGCTTGACTAGTAGAATGTTGTACAGATAACAAATCTAAGGTAGTCGGGGGTTAATCAAAATTTTAATTTTGTTCTTGTATTATTTTAATTCAATCTTGTTAAACAAGAATGTTAGTATCAATGCTCGGCGGTGTAATATACTCGTAACTGGCAAAGCCACATCTCCATCAGGCTTTGCTACGATTTCTACCACTATTTACACTGTGTATAAACATAACTGATGGATATATCACAACACTGTTTTTGAGGCAAAGTTTGTACTATGGGAGCCAGATAGCTGATAATAATTATATATTTAATTGTAAAGGCATACTTATGATCCATACAACACCCAGACATAAGACAAATATCTGTATTCATATGAAAACATTTGTGCGGGCTGAGAATCAAACCCGCAAGCTCCGGCTCCGGTGTCAAACTCACTGTCAGCTGAGGCACAAAGCTAGCCAACTTCTGGACTGCCTTATTTTGCTTTTTAGAAAAAACATACAGGTAAAACGATACATCATGTAAATTCTACATTGTAAACTACACGCAGATTTCTGTTGACGTCGCGGCGTCTGCTCGTATCTCTGTGGTCGCGTCTGGCGGGAGCGTAATTGTAAAAGGCTGACTGGAAGCCGCTGGGAGGGCTGGAGCGCCAGGAACCCTCGGATCCTCGACGGAGCTACACTTTATTGATAACTAGCAGCGCCCCGCGGTTTTACCCGCGCATTCCTATTCTCGTAATTTTCCCACAACAAAAACTTATTTTATTGTATTCTGGTATTCTGTGCTCCAAATGTCAACCCGTTCCGTTCACGTGACAGAATAGGTCGACGTGATAGAACAACAAACACATAAGTACAATTAGCAATGTTTGAATATCAGTAGAAAGTAGGATATTCATAAACATAAGTCCACATTATGAATTCCACACTCTTGTCCAGTAGTCGGCATTAGCCCCAATACACTTTGAAGTTTTTCTGCTGGGTCGAAACTCAGAAGGCTTCGAAGGGCCTTCTCGTCAAGTGTAGATTGGCTCGTGACTCGCGGTATCAAAATCCAGCGTGTTTGTAAAATGAGAATAATAATATCAATATTTTACTCAGATTTTTCCAGTTTTCTTCCAAATTACAGCTAACGTGCACCAATAATATTAAATATCACACTATCTAAGAAGCTCAGTTCATCAAGTGGTCGTACAATATAATAGTTTTACAGTCCAGTAGTTTGTGATAAATCCACGAACATTTAAGAACTGTACACCTCAACATCGGTGATGCTTTGTTTTATCCTAAACCTCACGGATTCGTCGGAGCCGTGTTTCACTAAAATTAGTTCAACATAATTTTAAAATTGAATTAAGTTTGTTTTGTTATTAAAAGAAAACACTTATTTTCATCACGTCTTTATTCACTTGTTTCGTACATAACTTCTGTTGACAAGAACAGAAATATCACATTTAGCATTTTGAATTTAAACCGGCTTCGGAAACGTTTTATTACGTCCGGGGGTGCAGCGGGGAGGGGTGACGGAACTCTTTAAGTGGAAAGTTAAGACTCAGCTTTCTAACTTTTCTGAATGTTTTACATCGTAGAAATGATTTACTACCACTGCGATGTTGACAAACTCCTTGAACCACGCTGTTTTATACAACTCACCATTTTCAATAGAATACGGAACAGTGGCGCCGGTTGCCGTTGGAAAATAAACTGTAAGCTAATGTTCTTCCGGCGAGTTTGCTTCTTTATACCGATTTACGAACTCATGAACAAGTTGTGATGGTTAATGGTTCACTTTTAAAATGTCTGGACGTTTGTCACTGTTGGAGTGACGCTGGAATAAGTGACGTTTAATGTTTGTAACTTGAGGGAAGTTCCGCTAAAACTTCTTTGTGAACCCTGAACGAGAAGGATTCTTTAAGACACGATTCTAAGAACGTTTTTTTTGAATCTTAATGTTTGAACCTCAGAGGAGACCTTTGAAGGAAAACTTCCGCGTCTCACAGGTTACCAAAGGACAGTGATAGTTTGTCAAGACGAAGAGGACTCCGACAAAATAACAAGAGTTACAGTCAAATATGATCAAGAAATTAAAATTTTCTCTCACGTATTTAGACGAATTGTGATAAATTCTTAAGAAATTTAGTCGAGAGTTGAATTTAATTTTAAATTGATTCCGTTTTTGTTTTTTCGGAGAAAATAAATGATTTAACCCCCGACGCAAAAATGACGGTTTTTATGAGTCTAACGCATCTCATTCTTCTTTGTGTGTATGCGTGTCTTTCTGTGGCATCCTAGCTCCCAAATCGTAGAGCCAATTTAGATTTTGTTTGTTTTGTTTGATAATTGAATTACTCGGGAGGGAGTTTTATTAGAGCTATGTTTGACGAACATTTGTTTAAAACCACTGAGTGACGATATCCGCGCACATCGTATGTTACGTACCTGTATAAAATGTGTAAAAGAATTGGCAGTCATGGGAACTGGTGATAGTAGTGATAACTTATATATAACTCAAAATTTGCTTACTTTGGAAACTATGCGGGTGCAACCGGATAGCGTGACCATAAGCATGGTCATATAGAAATGCGTCAGCATTTCCGATTGGCTGACGCATTTCTAGATGACCAATGGCGATGGTCCCGAGTTTATTTGAAGATTTATTGTCATTCCCGAGCGTGACGCTAGGATTCACAGCCCACGAAAAATCTGTCTGTGGCGCGCCTGTGTGTTTTACTTCAAAAAAAAATGCACAACATTTTTCTTCAACTCATCGAAAGAATGGAAAGGAAAAGATGACTTCAAAAAAATAACGTAACCTGTTTTGTTCGCTGCGTTTGAAAGCGAGCCGGTGACGTCGGCAGTCGGGGAACGACATTGCTTACATTACATCACAGCCGCGCTCGGGGCAGCCTGGCGACGGCTGGAGGCATCATTATATCTGTGCGAAGCGAACAAACAAACACATTAGGCAAAGACGCGGCGAGCGATCGAGGACGCAGCATTGCCGATACGGAGAAAAATACTGCGTCTGTTCCTGACACAGTTACCTACCAGTCTGGGTCTGGGATAATGTAATGGGTAAACATCACTGTGTTCCGGTTCGGAAGGCAATGAGAAACCGAGCTTTACATTTATATCTTCACAGCTGTGTTATTGAACCAGTGATTCAATAGTTGTGTAGTACTGTGTAGTGTAGGGCTGTGATTTGTGAGTGACTTACCATCAGGAGCACGTTTTGTTGCGTCTCGTAACTCTTCAACTTCCTGACGTCCTAGTAATATCGTTCTTCGTATGAAACAAAACCTACATGGAGTACCCTCTAAGCATATTCCAAATTAAATTTCCCCTAAATTCGTATTTAAACAGTGAACTCCAGATCGTTACAGTTAATATATTGGTCGTCACGCGCACAGAGCATTCAGTGAAGGATTATACTAAGTATCGTAGGATCCGAGTTTTAATCTTAGTCCTCGTAGGATTATTATAGAATTAAACGTTTGGAAGCGTAATTCTGGATCACATTGAGACAATTAAACCGATCTACTTGAAATATGGGATGTAGGTTTTTGAAGGGGAAACTTGTGTTGGCGCACCGCATATAGATTTTTTTGTAGGCTGTAAATGAGCCTCGCATATCACGCTCTGAAGTAAAGGCTCGATTGGGTGACCTCGAGTGTGGGGCGCCGGACGGTCTTAACGTCGGATAATCCAGGTCCTCCAGTGTAGAAAGAAGCCAGAGTGGCAGCTCTCCAGGCATGCCCCGTATCCGTTTTCCGTTGTTCTGCCTTAGTGGAGAAACGAGAGGCTCTCACAACTTTACTCTTCATATGACCTCTCAATAGCTCTTGGCGAACATGGGCGACAGCGAGAGGTCCACCCTCACCACCGCGGGTAGGGATAGCAGCGGTTCAGTCTCTGGCCACGTCGCGGCCCTGGTCCCTTCTACTGAGCACTCTGCTAATCAGAGTGCTCGTGGAGGACCCTCATCTGGAAGACTTAGGAATTTTACTGGGTCGAGTAACTTTTCCAAGTCTTCCATTTGTGATAAGAACTACCTTAACTTTTATGATCACTACATTGTGGATTATAACTATAATCTGGAATGTCACTAGACAAGACCACACACAAACTAGACAACATTTAATGTATATCAAAAACAAAACTAAGTTATAAAACATTAGTTTAAATTTCATTTAGTTCATGTGGAATAAATGCCGGAAAAATACTGGTAGGTATTTGATACAGAAACTGGCCGCTTCGCCGTCGCTGGTTCACGACACGCTCCTACAAAGCTAATGGAGCTTGTAAAATTGCTGAGAACATGGTACAAGCCCAACCACCAAATCTATTCCCGCTATTCCATTCTACCACGTAATCCACAAACGGCATTATTGCAGAGCGAAACACACAAATCTGGCCGAAAACGACTTCTATTGGCAATCCCCCGCATTGAGCCAGCGATAGACGCAGCCCATTCATTGCCTCGTTTTACGTCTACGATACCGAGTATCTATCGCATAGTGCAGCGTACACTGCGCGGTCGATACGAACGGCGTAAGGCAACTGCGGCCACAGCCAGCAATGGAGATAATGTGCGGTTGGTAGTTTATGCCCAAAGAGAGCGCTTATCGAGGTACTGAATGAGGTTCGATGAAAATTGGATGCGGTTTAGAATCTGAATGTGTTTTATTGAGTGAGTATTGAGTGTGGGAATCCGCAATACTGCAGGTCGGATAAAATATAATAAAAAATTACTATACAATAAAGACAATTTAGGTTCCCTTTGTTATATTAGATCTGCAGCAAAAGGCGAGTCGGGTCCAATATTTATCAAAAAATATTGTGAACGAACGTGACAAGGTACAATGCTTAAAAGTTTCGATTCGTTACGTTATGGAACGATTTTTACAGCAAAATGACTTCACGACCCCCATTCTTGAAGTTTGATGATCGACACCAATGGCGATTTTTTAATATTTTGATAAAACAAAAATACGTGTCTCATATTTTTCTACAATAAAGCTGATCGCCGACTTGCAATGCTATATTTTAGACCCAATCACCATCTTAATTATACAGCAATATATCTTTTGAAGTGATTGTATTACAAAATGAACATCCTTACATACTTACTTACAAAAGTAGCCTATGTGCTGCTCCAGACTATCATATCATCATTTTCTGCAGCCTGCAGACGTCCTCTGCTGGACATAGGTCTCCCCCAAAGATTTCCACAATGCCCCGTGTTGTGCCCCCCTCCATGTTCCCACATCCGTCACATGTGGCCGTCCTCCGCTGCGTCTGGCGGGTCGTCCAGAAAAATCCAGACTTTAATCTAAATGACGTATTTGGCGCATCTTATTGACGTGTAAATGTGACTGATGCGAACTTTGACTTTAACTGTATTTAAAATGTCAACCCGATCCCGGGTTAGCGCCGCACTAGCGGGCGTACGGAAGGCGATAAAATGAATTCCACAAACATTCCGACAACAAAAATCGTATGTTCCGGCTTCCAGGCAATCAGCTGTTCCCGGAGCCATATAAAAGAACCGGGGCTCGCAGCCGCCTCGTTACTGCGGGAACTCATCACAGCGGGGGAGAGGGAAGGACAGGGGAGAATAGTGGGACACGGAAATCTGTGCAGTAAGACTCCGTGTCATATGAGACGACGGCCGCTGATGGCGACACTGTCGTATTTGCTATGATTAAACGAAAAATTTATTTAAATTAATTCAGGATACAATATCTCGTGAGACGCCTAGGTTTGTGTATTGTTTTGTATATTTGCCAATACCGTCAGATGATCTAACGCGTGAGATTATAAACTCACAGTAGGCTATGTTAGTGTGTAATCTGACGTCGTTAGATTATAATCTGTTGGTTTTTACAATTTTACGGTGACGTATTCAACATTTACTACATCATCAAGTCGTTACACAAAATACATTAAAGAACCTTATAAAGGTACACAATAAACAATATTATATATTAGGCTGTTAATTTGAGTGTAACTACCTTCTTTTTTTAATACAGGGCTAAAATAATAGTTCATCTATTTCGCCACAAGAGCTCCGTAGTGGCGCGCGCGTCGGTCTTTGCTCGCGGCACTAAGTGTACAATTCTCTAGCTACCTACGACTGACTTTCTAGATAGCCATTTTAGAATTTATTCTGTACTTCTTTGTTCGCATACATTTTTTAGTAAATTGGTTTCTTCTAGGTTCCCACTACTTTTTTTTTTAAATAGAATGATGGGACGAGCAGGACACGTGCCTGATGGTAAGTAAAATGTCTGCCACATAACAGGACAGTGACATACAGCTATTGGAACACGAAGAGTCCAAATCATTACCAAGCACAGCACTGCGCTCGTTAGAGATTTTATATCTTGTAATTCTAGGTTCTGTAGTGGTAGGACTATTACAGTCCAGAGTCCTACCACTCACCGCTACTCGCACTCAGGACGTATATTATATCTAACGCTGAAAGAATTTTTTGAATTCGGTCCAGCAGATCCTAAGATTAGTGCGTTCAAGCAAAACCCCCATCAGCTTTATTACACTTAAATAGTAGACGAAATTAGCATTGCAAGTGTTTTTCTTTAATCTTTTACAAGTTTTATCTATACCACCATTTACAAAGTAATACTTACAACGCTAATATTTGTATTGTAGGTCGTGTGAAGTGAACCCGTCGGCTGCCGCGCAGTGAACCCGTTCCTTGCCAACTCCGCAAAGATCAATGGATCGTTCTGAGCAACTTTTCTCATTGTAAATACAGCCTAATCACTCTATTACCCCGACGCAATCGAAATAATCCCTTACTGCGTTGTTCTAAGACGTACTTTACAACGAGAGATCATTAAACTCGGCTAAATGTATAGGATCTTTACGAAAATCTTTGGTGTAAGGTCGAAATTCCCACAGCAAATTAGAAATAATATCCTCTACTTAAGGTTTAAATTGCTTGAAATAAGGTTCGGTATTGTGTGGCAAATTAGCGTGTTTTGCGTGTAAATACAATTGAAAGGCGTTATTGAAGTGAAAGCGATCCTCGAGTGAGGAACCGCAGGCATTTCACGGAAGCGGTTAAGGGTATCGCTTGCTTCGCTCACTTCGCTTCCTTCGCTCACTTCGCTCTGTGGCGGTATTTCTTTGAATTATCTTCAAACTGGGCTTAGTGCGGCCTGTGAGTGTGAGGAAGATCAAGTCCGGGAATGAAAACTGCGTGATCCCGACGAAAAAATTAACGATTGAAGGTTTGATTTTATTCCCGTACTAGCAGCCTATCGCCGTTGTATCCGGATACTGGATATGGACTTCCGGTTCTCGTCGTTTTTTTTTCTGGATAAAAAGGTCTAGGCGATCTTTCAAACTATAATCTATCTTCTTTTCTATGTTATTCTATTTTTATTAACCGACTTCAAAAAAGGAGGAGGTTCTCTATTCGGATGTATGTTTTTTTTTTTTTTTGTATGTATGTTACTCGATAGCGCCGCCAATTGTGAATCAATTTCGATGGTTCTTGTTTTGTTTGGTAGATCATAGTTCAGAGGTGGTCCCATATAAATTTTATCGAAATCGGTGTAGTAGTTTTCGAAATATGAACAAAAACAACTAAAATTTACCTCGACGACATAGTGATTGCGTCATCCGTCTGTTACGAGGCTTTAGGTCACCGTTACGGTAATAGCTAGACAGTGGAAATTTTCACAGATTGTGTATTTCTATTGCCGCTGTAACAACAAATACTAAGAATAAAACAAAATAAATATTTAAGGAGGGCTGGCATACAACAAACTTGATTACATCTTTATTGATTACCAACCATTAGTTCAGCCCTAGCAAACTAGATGGCGCCACTAGTAAAATAGCACGCGCTATCGACCTTCGAGTTAGAATCATCTTCATCTCGAGCTGCATAATAAATGTTTTCATCTCGTTTGGACAATATTCTCGGAGGCAAGGCTATACTTTTTGACTCCCGACCAAAAAAATATCTATCTGTGTGTGTGTGTGTCTGTGGCACCGTAGTGACCGTAGAGCTCAAACGGATGGGTAGATTACGATGCGGTTTTTTTATTTGAAGGTTAATTTCCGAGCGAATGTTCTTAGCTATGTTTGGTTAATATCTATTCAAGATGGCCGCCTCCACAAAATGCCGAACAAAGTATTTCTTCCCAACCTACCTCAATATGGGTATCAAATGAAAGGGCATGAGTAGTAGAATACTATGCACTATGACAAATTTCAAATCCAAGAAAGCCGCCACCACAAAATGGTTCTTGTCTGCCATCAGGTGGCACTCCGGTAGATTTAGGATATATCTAGATTGTGACCTTGATTTTATTAACGATAGAAAGGCCCGAGCCCCAGCTGTACGAAACACAAAAATGGGCTACTTAAACTTATGCCTACTCCATACGGCGTTGTTACGTTTGCTACCGAGAATAAGGCGTCAAAACACGGAACTCCAAACTAGTTCCGTTTTAACCGACTTAAAAAAGAAGATGTTCTTAATTCGGGTGTATGTTTTTTTGTATGTATGTTACACGTATTTGTTAGTTGTATTTAGACGATATAGTGACTGATTCTTATGAAATTTGATCGAATGTATAAGTAACCGACTTCAAAAAAGGAAGAGGAGATGCTCGTTCAGTTGTATATTTTTTTAACCTCCGACCAAAAAAATACCCCGATTTCAATGCGGTTTCTTTTTATGTGAAGGTTAATTTCCGTGCAAATGTTCTTAGCTATGTTTGGTTAATATCGATGCAAGATGGCCGCCTCCACAAAATGGCAGACAAAATATTTCTTCGCAACTTACCTCAATATGGGTATCAAATGAAAGGGCTTGACTAGTAAAATACTATACGCTATAACAAATTTCAAATCCAAGATGGCTGCCATCACTAAATGGCAAATTACATTAATATTTTCACTACCACCTCAATATGGGTGTCAAATGAAAGGGCTTCTTTACTAGTATAATGTTGTACAAATTATAAATAGTCGAAGGTAAATCAAAATTTTTAATTTTATTCTTGTAGGCGGGTACGTTACGTTCAGACAAATTATATGATTTATGATATTACGCGATAGATCTGCCAATTGTGAATCACTTTTGACGATTTTATTTTTGTTTCATAGATGATACATCATTCAGAGGTATACTTTTTCTTTTTTGCTTTGCCTGATACCTAAAGAAACATTATCAAAGAAGAAGAAAGACTGTATGTGTTTGTGAGGGGCCGTTACGATTATAATAACTGTTGATTAGTTGTTAGAAAGATTACGCAACCGTATCATTTCCGTTAAAGCTTTCTCATCATGGGGTCGATTTAAAAGCTTATTAGCATCCAAATCAGATACGGCAATGCCTTCCAAAGTTTGGACGCGACTGAGAGCAACATAAATCTGTCCTTTTGCGAATTTTTTTTTTCCTAAATCGATTACAGCTTTATCAAGCGTTGTGCCCTGAAGTTTGTGGACGGTTACAGCCCAACTTAAAATAAGCGGTAACATTCTACGTTCGACATTTCCATATCCTCTCCGTGCCTGAAAAGTTGTGCAAACAGGTGAGATTGCTATGCAACCGTCATCATCTTTTATTCTCAGGCCAATTGTCACGTCATCAAATTTTATGAGCACAGACTCAGGCAACTCACCCTCTTCCAATTGATCTCTTCGGAGAGCAGGCCACTTAATTTTCTTAACAATGCCCATGGCACCATTCACGAGCCCATCAGATACAGAAATATTACGTCTTAACATGACTCGCGATTCATTACCCAACTTTAAAGTTTGTAAGAAACCGCCGCAGTTATTAATATCTGTAGGAATAACATTGTCTTGTGGCTTTTTTCCATAGGTTGCCGCCTCGCGAGACTTATCTACGGCAGTTATTGTATACATTCGGTGCACTTTAACATTTTCAGCGGTCATTTTTTCATTATATGTTTCAACTTGTCTAACAGTAGGGAATATGCGGACAGCAACCCCATCAGCAAAATCTCCTGACAAAGAAACGTGTCGCCGTTCACAAAGTAACTCCAGCTGAGCTGTTGTTAATTCACCGATCAGCTGTTTAAGAGGTTGATAAATTCAATGTCATTTTGTTGTCGCATATTTATCGTAAGTTCACAAAATGAGAACTGATGCCACAAATTAACTTCGCCGGAAAACCAAGGCGGTTGAATAAAACACCAATGTCCTTTTACAGGTGGAAGTTGAAGTATATCTCCAAACAGCAATATATGGACTCCGCCGAATAATTTCTCATTGTTTTTATATTCTTGGAGACGCAAGTGTATAATTCTTAAGTTCTCATATGACACCATTGAAATTTCGTCGATTATTAACCAGTTTATATGGTGCCATTTACGTCTTTCATTCTCTAGCCTTTGTCCAGTAACTTTTTTGTACGTCATTGTATTTCCTTTTTCGATCGGGAGTGAGAATATTGAGTGTAATGTCTTGCCAAATATTTGACGTGCGGCTACTCCTGTTAAAGATCCAACCTCAACAAATTTAGCTTTGAGCAATATGTCAACTGTAGGCGCGTAGCATCGTTTGATATGTTCCACGAGTAATTTCAAGACAAAGGACTTTCCACTTCCTGCACCACCAGTAATGAATAACAATAATTGCGTTTCTTGTTCCTGCATATCACTTTCCACAGCTGCTGAAATTTTTTGGAAAAGATTCCTTTGTTGTATGTTTAGGCTTCGAATATTACTCACAAATACTTCATCTGACATAGCAGACCTTTCGCATATATCTTCACAATAATTGTCATCGTTATTTGCGATTTGTTCACCGCCACAAACTAAAGGAGCATCAGTATCACTAGTGTCACGGGCGGCATTGAGTGCAACCGCTTGAGCTAAAGCTTGTTGTATCACTTGTTCTGCGTGAGCGAACTCTTCTGCACTTACGTTGCTGTGTAAGGGCCGAAGTTCTCTTTGCCGTCTTATGAAACACTCCTCAACAGTTTCTTCTTCTAATAGAAGTTCATTTTCATCACGAAATGGTACATGACAAACTAATAAGCTGTAGTAATAAGCTTCTTTGTCGCTGTTCAATGTAAAGTATCGTGTACGCAATACTGCAGCCTTATTTCTTATGCGCATCCGCGTGTTATCTCTTAGTCGGATAAATCTTACTTGTGGAACATCTTCACCCCTTAATTCTTCATCACCATCATCTTCGTTCCATGACGAGTTAGATACCGATTCAAATCGAACCGCGAATTCAGCCAGACTTAAGTCTTCTAATTCGTTTGGACGTAATACATACCGGTCAAAGGTATTGTTGTAAATGGCTGTATCATCGCTGTCGAATCGTAAAAGCCTAAACCGTTCATTCGGCTTACAGCTGTTTATGAAGACTGTTTTTCGGGAAGACATCTTTAGTGGCAAATGACACAGTCTATATGCGCATTCCGGGGCACTCACAAGGCGTTGTGATAGAATAGCCATTGAAACTGCAAATAATTGATTCCATACAAGACCTCCTTGTCTCTTGGCCTTCGCAACGGCTTCTCGTACAACCTCGCCTGTATCATGGAGCTCGCATTTGCTTGCGTATTTAGCTACATAATATGCAACTGCTGTTACATTTCCGCACGGCTGCACATCAATGTTTCCTTTCCATAGCCTTAACAGAGTAGGCTTGTAATTGTTTACCATACTTTCTTCTGCAGTTCGTTTCAAGCAACAAAATCGTCCATTGTTACACAAAACTTCATCAGGACCTAAGCAAATTGTAGCCTCACATGCAGGCCTCGGGAAACCAAAACGGCAAAGGTTATTGTTGCGGTTTTTGTAGCACGTGGCTGAATGTTTATGTATTTGCACGTCGTTTATTAATTTTTGTAGTTCAGAATCATGGGCATTAAGGAACATGATACAACCCTTTCGATAACTTTGATACCCTCATTGGTCAAGAAATCTGGGATATTCTGACACCACACCAACATGTGAAGGTGTGGACTTCCACGATTTTGAAATTCTATTCTATACCAAAAGTCCACTACTGGGCCACCTAAACAGTCTCGATCGCGTTTGAGAAATCGCATCAGAGCGTTCACGCGAACCGAAAATTGCCTAGAGACCACCACGGGATATTTTTGTACCAACTGCAGTCGTTCGGGAAAGGAAAGGTTCTCTGCTTCATTCACACTACGACCATCTGCGACAAGTAAGGCTTTCATCATATCGGGCCAGTTAAGATCGTTGCAAGAGAACGTCATAAACCACGTAGGGGGGCCTAAAGTGCGAACCATAGCAATAAGTTCAGAGGAACATTTTGCCAATACGAGGCAGACCTCTAATATTCCTCATAGTGAGATGCATGTTATCTACGAGCCCTTGAGGTGTCTGTTCTCCCTGGCCCCGACGCATGCGACACGATACGGAAACACTAGACTTAGCTCGATAATATTCGACTATGGAAAGAGCAAAAAACAAATAGTCGTTTCGATTGAAACGTTTGTCCAGGCTCATAACTCGGCTTTGAAAATAGTCTAAAGGAGTGATTGGAATATTTCTTTCTTCTCCAAATCCATTTTTGCCATCAGGAAAAAGACTGTACCAAGCAAGCTCTTCCGTTCGTCGTTCTCGATCCACATTTATTGGCGGAGCTGTTTTTCTTGTAATCTCTGCTAATCTTAGCTCATCAGTGTTTGTACTAGGATTGGGATGGAAAGAGATTATACTTTCTAAATTAGGGACCGCTTCGTCTATGCTACGTAGCATACTGGTTGTTTCAATCACAGATGAAAGAAGTTCTTTTTGTTGTATTGGTCTTTCTTGTTCTGTAGCTAAGATTGGTCGCGATGTTTGGTGCGAAGTATTTTCTAGTATTTGTGTGATTGTAAATGTAGGACTCTCTGACTGAACAAATCTCGACTCTTCTTTACTGATTTCTGGTATTGTATATGTAGGACTCTCTGGCTGAGTAAATCTTGACTCATCCTGTTTATTCGACTGTTCATTTCCCAATACTTCTCTGTGACTTTCTTCTTGATTATCTTGTATTATATTCAAAGGCGTTAGTGAGTATACATTGCAATAGTAGTCTTGATCTGGTACTTTTTTCACCCTTGAAAATAAATTTCGTCGTAATGTGCTATGCAATTCACCCAAATTTTGAAATTTCATGCAACAGGCTGCACCGTGTCTCGGAGCTATAGCTCCTTTAGGCCCACGTGCATGAGAATCAAACAACCAATATGTTTGACCATTAGATTCTGCTTTATAAGAAATAGCTACAGTCATGGAATTTGCGGTAAGTAGTCCGCAACAGTTTTGCCTGAAAAATAATGCTAGAGCATTCTTTAGGTTAGGAAAGCCGTCAGTAGTTCGATCTGTATCTATATGACCATTATAATTTGCTTCATTAACTGAGATACCAATTCTTTTCCTGTTATACAATATTTCATGTGCAAGATCACTCGCGGCAAGAAACTCTGGGTTAATCTCTCCAATTGCGGGGTCCTGCCTAGAAGCAATGGACTCACGGTAGAGCTTGTCTCCAAGTATTACTATATAATCAATGTCACTCTTAGACCAACGACTTGGCTCATCTAAACAAAAGCCTGCACAAGCTACAGCTGCTACGGCTGTGCATTGTTTGCCACGAGAATGTGAAGCAAATCTTAAATCGGCTTGATGAAATGATCCGTGTAATATAGAAACGTCATCGGTTATGTTAACGTAGTTATTTTTAGGAGGAAGTTGTAACTCTGCAGGCGTACTACTATCTCCTACAGGCTCAGCAGGCTTTTCAGAGATTTGTACAATTTCAGAAATGTCGATAACATGCTCAAAATGGGGTCTTACATCTCTAGAGGACATTGTTTGTCATTAACCAGTTGAGAGCTTGATACAATCTGTTCATATCCACAACAAACTCTTTTGAACATTGTAAGTTCTCCAAACTTTCCACAACCAGTACTAGTCCTAGTTGGTTTGGGGCAAGTGGCAGTTGTTCAGCGACTTCAACAACGTCTTTTGCAAATAAAGTAACTTGCCCCTTGCACCAATCTTGACAGAAACGGTTTTGTAGCTTCATTATTTTAAGAAACGGTACAACACGGCACAGGAAACGTTCTTCGAGTTTTGTCAAATTAGCTAACTCATGAGGTACACTCGCCAGTGTCATTTTGTTCCAGAAAGCTACTGGCGGAATTGTACGTTTCTTGATATAATTTTTGCAGCGATAACATATTACGATATTATCCATAGAAATCAATTCTATGGGTAACAATTCACTGTACATTGCAGTATGTAAATTGGAACGTTGTGGCGGATATAAAGCTTTTTTGCAAATTACACATGGGACGTCTGCGAAAATGTTAATAGCCTGTTCAAAATCATCTACAGAAGATATGTCCCTGCAATTGCGTCTAGCCTGGCGCATAGCTTCTAATCGACTCAATCTGGATTCAGTAGACTCATTTGATAATCGCGAGTATTGCAAACTATGACGACGAGAACGTTGCTCCTCGGTCTCATTCGACAGACGTTCATGAATGAGGCCTAATCGATGAGAACGTTGCTCCTCGGTCTCATTCAATAGACGTTCATTAATCAGGCCTAAACGATGAGAACGTTGCTCCTCGGTCTCATTCAATAGACGTTCATTAATCAGGCCTAAACGATGAGAACGTTGCTCCTCCGTCTCATTCGCCAGACGTCCGTGAATAAGGCCTAAGCGATGAGAACGTTGCTCCTCGGTCTCATTCAATAGACGTTTCTGAATAAGGCCTAAACGATGAGAACGCTGTTCCTCAGTATCGTTTGATAAACGTTCGCGAATTAAACTGAGGCGTTGGGCATGATTTTCTGGACTTTCATTAAGCCTCGATAAGTTTGTGTATGCCCTCATCTGAGAAAGTCTACAAGCCCGCTGCTCATTACTCTCATTTAAAAATTTCCTGGCATTTCTTGCCCTGTTTTTATTTAAACGATTTTTCTTTGCTTTACTACCTTCTTTTAAACGGAGTTGTCTCATGTAAACAGCACGTTTAGTAGGTCTACCCATATTATGAACAAACACATATACAACAAATACTAAAAAATCCACTTAGTACTACTAATTACTTACCACTAAAAAATTAAAAATAAAACAATTTTCAAAAAAAAAATATAACCGACTTCATAACTATACCTAACGAGTACAAGTAATAACTAAGACAAAACGTAATTATTTACCTATAAAGAATCCAAAAAAAAAGAAAGTCAGAACTATACGTATACACAACTTAAACTAAAAAGTAAGAAATAATATATAATTATTGCTAACAAAGAACAATGAAGGAAAATTAACTAAATTATATTTATACTTATATGAACACTTATTTAGAATTTATAAAGAAATATTTTGGAGTCGGTGCCCAGCTTAAGTATAATAACCTTAATAGATACCCGCCCCTCAATTTATATCGTGAGCAATATGTGAATTCAAAATTAAAGAACCGCTAAGAATTTCAACGAAGCGCATTAAAATTGTTCACGTATTCAGAGACAACCGTCAACGACGTCTGCCCTCACGCGTCTGCCGCGTTCGGGTTGTTTACTCAACCACACCACCGCGCCGCGCCGCTCCCTGCCGTTCGAAAGTTTGTTACTAAAGCAGAATAATTATTAAACGGGCTGGCACCGACTCCAAAATATTTCTTTATAAATTCTAAATAAGTGTTCATATAAGTACTTACTTTTTAGTTTAAGTTGTGTATACGTATAGTTCTGACTTTCTTTTTTTTTTTGGATTCTTTATAAATAATTACGTTTTGTCTTAGTTATTACTTGTACTCCTTAGGTATAGTTTTGAAGTCGGTTATATTTTTTTTTGAAAATTGTTTTATTATAAACATGTTTCTCTTTCCATTACTTATTTTTAACCCCCGACCAAAAAAGGGGTGTTATAAGTTTGACGTCGATGTCTGTCTGTCTGTCTGTCTGTCTGTCTGTCGGTCTGTCTGTCTGTCTGTCTGTCTGTCTGTCTGTCTGTCTGTCTGTCTGTCTGTCTGTCTGTCTGTGTGTGTGTCTGTCTGTGGCACCGTAGAGCTCAAACGGATGGACCGATTTCAATGCGGTTTTTTTTATTCGAAGGTTGATATCCGTGCGGATGTTCTTAGCTATGTTTGGTTAATATCGATTCAAGATGGCCGCCTCCACAAAATGGCGGACAAAGTATTTCTTCACAACTTATCTCAATATGGGTATCAAATGAAAGGGCTTGACTAGTAGAATACAATACATAATAATAAATTTCAAATCCAAGATGGCCGCCACCACAAAATGGCGAATTACATTATTTTTTTCACTACTACCATAGAATAGATAATACAGATAGAACGGACACTCCCCAACCCCCGCCAATTTCAAGCTTCCCCACCCCTCAGGCCGTTTCGGATACTCTAGGAGCACTCAACGAAGGGCTGGTATCGAACATCTAATTCCTAACGAAATATCATAATGGTGGGTTGTTTTGCTGTTTACGGCTGTCCGTCAACTAAACGGTACAAGATTAAAAGCTTTATTTAATTTCCTAATGATAAAATAACGTAAGATTAGAAACTTTTCAATAACGTTGCTTTATAATATTACAAGCTTTGCTTAGTTTGGAGCAGATGGTGTTGTGTGTGAATTGTCTACCAATATTTATTTATTCATAATAACGAAGTCGTTTTTAACTCAAAGTTCGTAACTTACACAGCCAGTAACTTATGTGCCCAAGCACGGATTGATAATGCCTGGAGGAATAATTGTAGTAACAGAATAAAGTTTCCTTCTTGGGTAAGTGTAAAATAAAATGCGAATGTGTACCTACTAACAGAAATAGATATCTACTAGGTACCTGTTCTAATCTATCATCGGTTTCGTTTAATTTTACGCCGCAATACAAACACCCACAGATTTCTGAAACAATTTAGAAATCTGTGCAAACACCCTTTTAATTAGAATAGTGTAATTTGGCTCCATTCTATTTATGTAACTCAACATTATAGCAAGTTTATAGACTACGTCACCAGGTGAACTCAAGGGGCACAACTATTCAATAAAACAATTCAGTAGCCCTAGCGCTAACGCACACATTCACGCGTGTGTACAAACGACATCTGCGTAGTTGTGTGAAGAGTAGGCAACTCCACAGCGGCGGTTGTATGGAGTTTTAGTGGAGTGTCCGGGGTGTGCTACTACCACAATATGGGTATCTAATGAAAGGGCTTGACTAGCAGAATGTTGTACAGATTACAAATCCGAGATCCGAGGTAGTCGGGGGTTAACCAAAATTTTTAATTTTGTTCTTGTTATTAATAATTATATGTAATAAAAAGTATGTTTTTTGTATGTCTAATATGCGCACCCCAATTTCTGACTTGTCCGCATATTGTTTTCCATCCTAAGCTTGCCTGGAAGAGATAAGCGCTTTTAGTGATAAGTAATGTTTTGTTTTTTTTTGCTATGTATCCTTTTTTTGTCAATAAAGAGTATTTATCTATCTATCTATCTGTATTCCAAATTTCAGCCCGATGCATTCACACGTTACGACGTGATTAAGATAGAAACATACAAATATTCAAACATTGTCATTTGTAATATTAGTAGGTTCTAAGTATTCGCAGGCGAGGCGAGGGGAACACGACACCTGACAAAAACGTTTGAGCGAAATCAAATAAGTTTAGTAATATTAGACGGTTGCGACAACAAACAAACTCAAACAAAATAAATTATGTTTACGTAATGATTTGGAATACGGAGGGATATGTTTAAAAGGTTTGACAACGGTTAATGGTTTTGCAACGTTCTAAAACCAAATTTAAAATATTATTGGCGTATTGGAGCAGTATTTAGTCTTACGATCGGTGATAACGTGTCATGTTTTGTATTTAAATTAACTTATTGATTTTAATGTGTACTTTGTTCAGGTGTACTATTTCTGGTTTATGAATATGCTTGTTATCAAACCCCGCACTGACTTTTACTACCTGCTTGAAAGTTATGTAGATAATTAGTAATTCAGTTGCACCATCACCCCAATTATGCAGTAATGTGCAAATATTACTATGTTCCGGCTTGAAGGGCAATGTTTCCAGAGAAATTACAGGGCTTAGAGATTTAACATCTTAGATCTCTGGGTGACGAGCGCAGTGCAGTGATTTTGATCTAGGAAATGATTTGGACTCTTTTTGTTCCAATAGCTGCGTGTCACTGTGCTGTTATGTGGCAAGCATTGCTTACCATCAGACACATGTCCTGCTCGTCTCGTCTCTTTTCATAAAAAAAACTTTCCTTCCTTAGATTTCTACCGCAGCAAACAAAAAGAGCTGAACGTGGACAAAACAGTTTGATGAACTTTAAAACGGCTGAACTAATTGTGATTAAATATAAGGACCCTTCCGACGAATTTCCTTTTCAAACAAAAGATACAAAATTGATCCGATCGGAAGCAAAGATGCCACAGACAGACCGAAATACAGCTTATAACACCTGTCGCTTTTTTGTCGGGGGCGAAAACAACACACCCTCTCAACGTAGTATATCCTATCTGCGTAGCACCATGTTGCTACGCTAGCAGCTACATCTACGACCTGCCGCTACAGCGTAGAGCGCTACGGCGTAGCTTATGTTAAACAAGAAGAGATCTTGAAAGTGCTTCCAATATTCAATTGGAACTCTTGTATATATATAGTACTAGCAGTGCCCCGTGGATTTACTCGCGCGTTATTTTCTCGGGATAGAATGCCCATCTGTTCTTCTAGACTAAAATCTAGCTGTGTTTCAAATTTCAGCCCGATCCGTTCAGACGTTACGACGTGATTGAGCAACGAACATCGACATATACAAACATACAAACATTGATATTTAGTATGATTGTAGCGCTATCTGGTCGAGAATTATGAAACTTACGATCAATAGCAACAATCAACATTGTTGGTTTGTAAATTATGAATTACTAGTGGCCCGTTCCGGCCTCGCTCGGATAATAACCCAGACACTAACTGCAGCTCCATCTACCGGGCTGGTTTTTGAATCTAAACCATTCACGGCCCTACCTACACGTCTATAAAAAAATCATTCAAAACGGTCAAGCCGTTTAGGAGAAGTTCACTTACAACGAAAAGTGGCATTGTTTTTTTCTTTTTTTTATAATTTAGAGTGACAAGACGAGCTGGACATTTGCCTGATGGTAAGCAAAATGCCAGCCACATAACAGCACAGTGACACGCAGCTATTGGAACATGAAGAGTCCAAAGAATTACATAGCACTGCACTGCGCTCGTCACCCAGAGATCTAAGATATTATATCTATAAGCCCTGTAATTTCTCTGGTAACATTGCCTTTCAAACCGGAACACAGTAATGTTTGCACATTACTACTTGGCGGTAGAATAACTGGCAATGGTGTGGTACTTCCCGAGGCGGACTCTGCTAAGAACTCTACCACTACAGGATTTATATATATAGATTATAATATTTATTCATATTCATATTCATATTCATTTATTCATACAGGAAGTACACGTCAATTTTACAGTGAAATTATATAAACATAAATTATAAGTTAGTACAATTACATGTTATAATAGGTAAATTCATAATCAATTTTGGCTAAATGTATAAACTTTCAGCTACCGTAAAATAAATAAAATTATTTAGCAATTCATTTATATTGTGATTAAAATAATTATTTTCCAAAAATATTAAATAACACATTAGAATTATCAAAATATGAGAATTAATTGAAAATTATTACAAATAAAGCTTTTGGACTAAAACAAATTCGGCAAAAATAAAAGGGTACCTCATTGTACCTACATAACTTCTTTTCGAGACATGTATTCTCTTTCTATGTCATAAAAAAGATTAGCTTATAAGCCAACGCTTGAGTTTAGTTTTGAAAATGGGTAATGTAGGGGACTCCAGTACATTCTCAGGCAATATATAAATATCATCGTGCCCATGACGTGGGTCAACCTCGCGGACTTCTCGAGAGTCCGTGGTACTGCTTTTAATCTAAATTTATACCGTGTGACTCGTTTTTTCGAGTCGTGCAGTGTTTTACCGACCACCTGATACGATCCAATGTTCACGCGTACGTATGTTGCAACTTGCATTATTATTATACCCGGTAGTGTAAGGATTCCAAGTGACACGAAGAACGGCTTGGCGGACTGGTCGTCCGGTATGTGCGCAATTGCTCGGTTGTTATGATTTATATATATATATAGATTATTGACACTTTAAATCAAAATGAAAACTATCCACTACTTTTTATCGCGAAATACTAACAGGATCTGCGCGGGTGAAGCCGCGGGGCGCTGGTAGTCACACGCGCTGCTCGCCACGTACAGTGAAACAAAGTCCCGCGCCGTGTCTGTCCGTTCCTATCATAACATATTCTTAGATCTTTAAAACCACCAAACAGATTTGGATGCGAGTTTTTAAATAGATAGACTGATTCAAGAGGACGTTTTATGTATAATACGTGCTTAAAATAGCAGAGAAACACGTATTATTTTAAAGATTTCTAATGTAATGTCATGAATAAACACATTTTTTGCGCTTACACTGCAAACCTATGAGCTAGATCAAAATAATGTACAACAATATTGTACCCCTGCAAAAGGTCTATAAAGAAGTGTGATAGTTTATGCCTATCTCTTAGAAATAACCAACAATAATAATTTTTATTCCTTATATTTAGTATCAGCATTCCCCGTGCGAGCCGGGCGGGTCGCTAGCTATAAATTTAATTCTAGGCCTGTGAAAAAGTAGGCGGTCTCCTGATAACAAATTAGGGCCAAAGTTAAACGTCTCCTAACAAAATATCCTCCATCCGTGCGCGCGTCAGAGATCCCGTCCGGACGATATAAATCAGCCTTGTACTCCCCCCCCCTCACCCCCCCCTCTTTACTCCGTCCTTCGTATGAAGTCTCTCTAATCTCCCGCCGCTGTATCTATAGAAGTTTCGTATTAATCCGAGGTTTCTGTACAAACAGACAGAGTTACACACCGTATTACTCGGCTCTTTCTTATCTGTGAGAGTTAGTTTTACGTCATAAATGACGAACTTACATATACAAATCCATTTGAATGGTCTCAAAAATGTCATCGGTTTTTCACTCGATTATAATACTCGGTTGATAATCACGATATTAACCATTGTTTAGTCACCTCGTGAGCGCGGCGGGTGTAACGCTGCCGAAGCGTCGATGTAATTCAACAATGATTTATATCGTGATTAAACTCCGTACTATATAAATATAAACATTATGTAAAGTAAATGTTGGTAATAATCATATTCGTAGATAAAACTATCGGCGCCTCGCGGGTTTAACCGCGTAGTTCCCATTTTTTCTAAATTATTCTATGTAAACCTGTATCTGATGACCTCATAAAGGTCGCTGGAAGCCGCTGGTTGCAGGCTGCGCAGGACCGCTCGTTGTGGAAGTCTAGGGGAGGCCTATGTTCAGCAGTGGACGTCTTGCGGCTGATGATGATGATATGTATCTAACTATAATTTTTAACTGTATTCCAAATTTCAACTCAGTGCAACGTTACTAAACAATCTTAATATATATAAATCTCCTGTCTCGATGTTTGTCCGCGATGGACTCCTAAACTACTTAGCCGATTTTAATCAAATTTGGACACCGTGTGTATATTGATCCAACTTAAGAGATAGGATAGTTTTTATTTCGATTAATGGGCTTTATGGTACAATATCCGAGCGAAGCCGGAACATAGAAACGTTGTGTAAGTAGTCCCATTAATTCTATGAATGATATAAATGTGTAAGGTTGGTTGCTCGTTCCTCACTCAACCTCGATCAACAACACTGAACGGTTCTGGAAGGAATTTATTGAACAGAGATGATAGTCTGGAAGAACACATGGGCAACTTAATTCCAAATAAAATAAAAGTGGTCAAGTGCGAGTCGGGCTCGCCCATGAAGGCTTCCGTAGCAGCAAGTAACATAATATAATAGTTCTTGTAGTTCGTTGTTACTTTAATCAGTGTTTTAACAATAGTCAATTTATGACGTATTAAAATAAAACTACTTATCAGATCTCATTGAAACCAATGTTCGTTGATAGTTTACATGGTAAAGTACATCACACATTTTTTTTATTTTTGTCATTCTCTTATTTTAGAAGTTACAGGGGACACACATTTTACCACTTTGGAAGAGTCTCTCGCGCAAACTACTTAGTTTAGAAAACAAAATATGTTAGAAACCTCAATATCATTTTTAATGACCTATCCATAGATAACCAACACGTATGGTTATGATAGAAAAAATGTTGAGCTTCAGTTCTAAGTATGGGATACCCTAAAAGTTTTTGTTTTTTTTCTACTTTTTGTATCAAAATCTTAATGCGGTTCAAAGATTACATCTACTCTTACTAAGTTTCAAAAGTATAGCTCTTATAGTTTCGGAGAAAAGTGGCTGTGACATACGGACGGACAGACAGACAGACATGACAAATCTTTAAGGGTCCCGTATTTTGCCATTTGGCTACGGAACCCTAAAAAGTAGAACCGATAACTACGCGGGTAAAACAATGGAGCGATGCTAGTTAGTGTATTTCTTATAGTAAAAACATCTAAATATAATTAACAAAAATAAAATATCATAATAACCTACGCCAATCGTACAGAATACTACTTCAACAGACGTGGTACTTCACAACGCTATCATGCGACTATTGTATCCTATCGTTTGCCGATAGCCACGCTTTGAAGATTCCTACAAATTTCTGCGTTTCCCAAACGAAAAACCCCTACAAAACCATACTTCAAACGAGCATTACACTATTTTTAGAACCTTCCCGAATCTTTCAAACATCGATCTTTCCGCAACTAAATCGAGCCTTCACCAGCTGGCGAGTTATCGTCGGATGAGTGGTTGCGCGGCGGCTCAGCGGGACTGGGTCACGGGATCGCGGCCGGCACGTGCTCCGTTGTGCTCGCCGGAGGGCCGCGGTTGATATGCTATCTGTCCGCTGATCCGGGGATTCAGAGGACTTTCCCAGAGGAAATTCTTTTCTTTTGCAAGTCTTTTGGTTTCGTAGCGGAAGGAATCTTTGCCACAAAACCATTGGTGTATAGAAATCTTACGAGTATTATGAACTAACAGCGCGCTTTTTTACGTAATTTCCTCTGATTTTAGGGCTCGTGTGTAGAGGGTTTTACGCGCGCAGTTTCCGTTCCCGGCATTCTCTCAAGATATACAGTATTATTCCAGACTTGTTTAGCAAGGTGTCTCTAACCGCTGACTTCTTTCTGTGATATAATTCTCAACAATGAAACTACTAGTTATGACTGCGATCGCGAAATGAGATGTATCATGTAAATAATTTTGTAAAACAATTACTATCTAGTATTTTTTTCTTTTCTGTGAAGTTTATTCCTTGTGCAATAAGGTTCACAGTCCAGACGCACGACACTATGATCGACAAATGGGGAGAAAAATAATCTTAAAACCGAGTTTTTATTGCGGCCATTTCGTGAAACAAATGAACGTGAATGAACTAGCCATTTTGTAGGTAATAACTAAGAACCTTGTTCCCATGTATTACGACTTACATTTGCAGCGAGCTAAAGTCACAGTCTCGTAGCCCTTGAGCTGGTAGTCTGGGCTCGTACCGTGAATGTTAAACAGTTCCTGATGCAAGTTCTGAGACTGCACTCGGAAGTTTGGAGCGTAGAAACCAGTTTACATAATTTAAGCTGTAACTCGTTCGCAATACAGGCGACTGTTGCATGCACACGGTAGCGGAGTTACGACATACATACATTTACTGTTAGGATCAAGCGTTACTATGGGGCTAACTTTGAAATGAGGCGCTTTCAAAAGGGAAAAATAGGTCCTGACTACGAGATTGCGGGAGTAGATTTTTCAACGAACTTGAAAAAAAATTCTTCAATTTCTTCTTTCTCAAATTCTCTCTTGGTTGTTTATTTGGTACTTATCTATGTTAGTCATAGTTTAGCCAAAATTGTTAATCGATTCTGATTGTTCTTTTTTTTATAGGTCTTATTCAAAGGTATCCATTAAAAGCAATATTCATTTTTAAGAGAAGAAAGGTATAGTGTTTACAAAATGATTGAAAAAAAAATTGCGAATGTTTATAAAGTGTAACTCAAGTCATATTCGTATACAATTATTTTTTTATTCAATTTTCCTCGTCTCGAAAGCCTCGGCGGCATGTACGGAAGAGGTGACTTTATATTTGCAAGTTGAAAGTTGATCTCAGCTGAGATGTGGTCTGATGTGGAAGTACAATGGAGATAGCGACAGGGACAAAAATATAATATTTTTATGAATCCTTCAGGTCGATGTAAAATACGGGACACAGTTTTTGATTCATTCAATTATTGACAAATATAATACAGATCATCAAATTTCCGGAATGGGGGTAGAGACGTCACGTCGAAGTAAAAATCATACAACGAACACAACTCTTATTTTATTTGTAAGAATAAAAACGTCTACAATATTGTTTAATGATCTAACTGACGAAGTTACTAAATCCTGTGAAAATATAATAAAGCTCTGGGAGTAAAAAATCAATATGGAAAAGAAATATAAAACACTAATCTCCGAATAACCCACCCCTAACTGCTCCCGGCGCAAAAGCGCCTATGATGGTCGCCGCGTTCCCACGCTGAGTGGCAATGGCCAACCTTTGCTCCAGGACCGCGCCGGAGCGGGAGTCACCTGTATTCTCTCTGAGCCTAATGCTGAGTTACTGACGAAGTAATTTAATTAGTTTTTCTTGGTCATCACGCACAGTTTATATTTATAAGTAACTACATGATAAATGATAATAGGCCCATTAATAATAAGATGTTAATAAAAGGAACACTTGCCATTTTGAGGAGGGTTTGCCCATAGTCTCCACGCTGGGCATGCGGGTTGGCGACCGCAGGGGCGTAGTTTCTTATACCGATGACGCTGCTGCCCGTTCTCGGCCGGAATTTAACTACGCCGTCTCTCAGATGGTTATACCGCCATCAGTCGGTGTTCCTCCATTAGTGGGCTCTTACCACAGGCAGGAGGAGAGCCGGTGCCGCATTCTATGCCCGGGCACCAGGGCCACAGAACCGATAACCGTTGGAGTAGACGTGTTCTTGAGTGGAGACCACGAATCGGCAAACGTAGTGTAGGACGCCCTGAGACAAGATGGAGTGACGATATACGGAAGACAGCAGGCAGTGGATGGAGACGTATAGCTGAGGATAAGGCTGAGTGGCGAGCCATGGGAGAGGCCTATGTCCAGCAGTGGACTAAGATAGGCTGATGATGATGATGATGATGATGAAAAGGAACACGTCGGGCGATAGTTTGAGGCCGCGGGTGGGACGCCCCGGGAACGACCCGCGCCGGACTCGGCGTTACACACCCAGCCAGGTAGCAGCGACTATTGTAATGATGTCATTATCGAGTCATTACGTCACTGATGACGTTGTCTCTCATTATTTTGATGCCACCGCTGGAACAAGAATAAAATTAAAAATTTTGGTTAACCCCCGACTGCCTCGGATTTGTATCTGTACAACATTCTACTAGTCAAACCATTTCATTTGATACCCATATTAACGGAGTTGTGAAAATAGAAATGTATTTTGTGGTGGCGGCCATCTTGGATTTGAAATTTGTTATAGTATTTTGCTAATCAAGCCCTTTTCTATTTATATATGTGTATATTGAGGTAGGTTGTGCATAAATATTTTGTCCGCCATTTTGTGGAGGCGACAATCTTGAATCGATATTAACCAAACATAGCTAAGAACTACCGCACAATAATTAGCTTTCAAATAAAAAGCGTATCAAAATCGCTCCATCCTTTTGAGCTCTATGGTGCTAGAGACAGACACACACAGACAGACATACAGATACACAGACAGACATCGACATCAAACTTTCAATACCTATTTTTTTAGCCAGGGGTTAAAATCTATGAATTAACTAATGGCCAAATACACCAATTCCACCAAACTCTGGCTCGCCAGTTTAGCGTTCCCCGACACATATCGTTAATTAATCACAAAACAAATTCCGAACCCAATTTTAATACCAAACCACCTCCAGCTGAATCTATACCGTAAATACTAAAATTACGGTACATTTGCATTGAACGGTCCGATTGATTCACGATCGGATTAATCAATTTAAACTATATGTCCGTGTACACAGAATTCAAATTGGGTTAACGTTAACCGCTGGTAAATTACCGTGATTATTTGGGCGTGAATATTTGATTAGCGACTCGTGCCTCCAATGAATTACTATAATGAGATCTGCCAAATTACCTGACGAATCGATAGAAAAGAGGGAACGACAATACTGGGGCAGAGTTGTTAGGTATAGCGATGGTAGCTCCCTCTTTCAGATGTTTTATGTTGGCAGCACTCCTGTCAATGTGTCCTTAGTACATTTTTGTGTGAATTAATTCTACGAATCCGCATTTGTAGCGCCGAGGATTATATTTACTGAATAATGTAGTATTTGTGTTTTTATTTTTCTTGTTTTGTAGTGATTCTAATATCCCGTTAAAACCATAAATGTGAAATGAGAGCCAAGCTCAATAAATATTATATGGCTTTATGGTTATATGGCTTAATTGTAGACTTTTACAATAAAAGAAGTAAATGAGTACCAAGTTCAATTCTGAAATTAATTAAAATAACTTGAAATATTTTGTAACAACTCATTTTTTTTTCTCACGCTTCAAGATAATATTATATTGATGGATCTCGGTCTGACTTGACTTGTTTTTATATCTTTCTTACACATTTAAACGAGCAATTCTTGTAGGTATGTATATATAGAATCTGAATCTCGGAAACGGCTCGAACGATTTTCATGGAAATATGTATACAGGGGGTTTCGGGGACGATAAATCGATCTAGCCAGGTTTTATTTAAAAAAAAACCGTTTTATGTGCCTTTTTTGGACTATGAAAAACTGTTACTTAAAGATTAGAATGCGACGGTAAATTTAACGGACAGTAACTGTCGCGCGACGTCGCGAAATTTACCGTATATTAGCTCAGTCGGGAAGGTGGGCGGTCATAATATGGTAGATCCGGGTTCGAATCCAAGCAACCACTTTTCTTTTTTCAAGTTAATATTTTTTTTTTTTAAATGCCGAGCAAAGCTCGTCACCCAGGTGCTTCATATTACACATACAACTTATGTAGGTTCGTGTATTATTACACATGGTGCTGTTCACCTGTTTACTTAAATTTGTCTAGCCACACTACCGCGTGCTAGCGATAAAACACACGGATTACATGTAGCACATACAAAAATAATATGTCTTCTCAATTCTCAGAAATATATCAGCTAATGAAACATATCTCCGGCGCATGTGTTCCCGTTCC
The DNA here is from genome assembly GCA_017562165.1 of Ectropis grisescens. Classification (NCBI taxonomy): domain Eukaryota; kingdom Metazoa; phylum Arthropoda; class Insecta; order Lepidoptera; family Geometridae; genus Ectropis; species Ectropis grisescens. The sequence goes on along the minus strand of CM029797.1, from coordinate 137,876 downwards.
CGCCATTGTCAACAAACTCTTAAAACTGGACAAACAAGATGGCCGCCGTCGTAAGCCGTAGTACGTAAATACTACACGGAACAACAACGTAACGTACACGGGAATACGCAATTTATAAAATTATTCATAAAAGTCAGGCGTAAACCGTGTTGTAGAGAACGGTTTATAAGCAGAAGTACAAGTTCACATACGAGAGTAATAAAATGTAGGTTTTATGTTCTGGGAGCGAGGCGCGTTACAACGGCGATCGCTATCACGTGCCGACCTGCTCGTAACAGAATACACAATCAAGATTTATAAAATGGCGGCTAGAGCAGAAGGTAGTTTTTTTTATTAAGTAATATTTAAAAAAATACATTAATGAAACACGTCAATTATACATAGCAAATACATGGTTTGAATACTGAAACTGGTTTATTCTTGACCACCGTCTCGCCTAATGATAAATGACAATGTAGTTCGTGATAGAGTACATTGTTCTAGGAGAAATCGAGTTTATATTTGCAGATATTCTAATTACTTACATCCATCAAAAAATACCCACCCACTCAGGCAACGCATTTCGAAGCTTGAATGTTCTAATTACGAAACTAGAGTAAAATCGCTTTGTTCCAATGTTTGGAACATCAATAATGAAACGATATATCTTTCTGGCGCAGACGCTAATTATTTTAACTAAAATATTCCCACGAATTCTATAACGGTTCAGTTCAGCGACAAAACAGCTTGTATTCATAATATACACCACGGAGTGATGGGACGAGCATCGAGCAGGTCATGTGCCTGATGGTAAGCAGCACGCTCCATAGCAACACAGTGTCACGCAGCTATTGAAACATGAAGATTTTGGGGGGGGGGGAGAGGTAATGCATTCATTCGCCATTTAATTTACCGCTGTACCGCTGTTTTATGAGAGATGTTGACCTCATTCTGTTGAAATGTCAACAAGAGGGAAGTTGAATCCGTTCCGGGAGGACGGTTCACAGGAGATGTAAACAATAACATGGAACATACGCGCAAACATAATGAGGCCCTGAGTCCAAACAGTGAGAACATGAAGGCTTTTTGAAATACAGTTTGATCTACTTCAAAAGGTACGATTGATATTTGTTATGATGTTTTTTTGACCCAAATAAAGTTTTGGTAAGAGGATAAGCTTGCAGCTCGCTAAATGTTCTCATTGCTATGTCTCGGGGCATTGTCGCAAGGAGAGAGTCAAAGCCATAAACCACCACGCTGCCCCAGTGCCCCAGGGTTCGTGGATGACGCGTACCTTTGAAGGATTTTAGGAACATGTCGGTTTCCTCACGTTGTATTTTCTGCTCTCTCTAATAAGCTGCTCCACCGCCGCTGCCGGCGCTCTCCGACACCAGCATGTCGGTGACGCGATCCTGTAAAACTTAGGAGACACCGCTTTAGATCTTCAACATTGGTCGATTTTATAGCATGTTGGCATAATTAGACGAAAAAAAAATAGAATTAAAAAATAATAATTAAGGTATGGTTCGCTATCAACTGAACCCCTCTTCGGGTGAAAGCCATTAGGCTAGGGCTGGCCATTTTTCTCGGTGTTTTGCCAGGCTGGCCCAATTGCATAATGCATAATCCAATGGTCTCTAACTCGTCTTTCCACCAAAACCTAGGTAGTGTTGTGACACATTATGAGCTACAGTACACTTATGAACCAGCACTACAAATGGCGGCCTTATTGCTCAGAGCACGTTATACTTTGACTTATCTTGTACTATCACAATTTAGTAGTGGTAGGAATCCTAGCAGAGTCCGCCTGGGGAAGTACGACACCTTTGCCAGTTATTCTATCGCCAAGTAGTAATGTGCAAACGTTACTGTGTTCCGGTTTGAAGGACAATGTTTCCAGAGAAATTACATGGCTTAGAGATATAACATCTTAGATCTCTGATGAGCGCAGTGCAGTGCTAGGTAATGATTTGGACTCTTCATGTTCCAATAGCTGCGTGTCACTGTGCTGTTATGTGGCAGGCATGTTGCTTACCATCAGGAACATGTCTTGCTCGTTTCGTCACAAGTTATTTAAAAAAAAATTACATAAAACTATTATTTTTATAGTCAAATAGTGCATTATTATTGCTAGTCTCTGTATTTTATTTTCATGTTTAAATTATGTTAAAATAAGGACTTATATGTGATGAAAATGTGTAGCTGATAAATTGTTCATTGTTACCAACTAGAAACTGTTCAATATTTCACTAAAATAAATAAAAATACTCCGCCGTATGGATTTTCAGTTCCCTAACAGTACTAGACTTATAATACCGGCTGGAAAGCGGCGGAAATGTATTTAATTTAAAATTAGACAAAGATCTGAAATATAGCAAATGTAGGTTCTATTTATCTAAATACGCGGCTCGGCCGGAATTATGGGACATTAAGGCTCCCGGAGAGGCTCGCCTGGATAGCGGCGGCGGGGGGCGCGGGAAGGGGCACTCGTGGGATAGGGACCATCCTATGCTTTTAACCCTGGTGATATTATAAAAGATCAGAACGGATCGAGCTGAAATTTGTTACACATACTATAGTCTGGAAGAACACACAGGCTAACTTATTATCCCGGGAAAATAACGGAAACTCCGTGCGTAAACCGCAGGGCGCTGAGGCTATATTGCAAACTATTCCAATTGTGCCGACGTAACCTCAAAAAAACGACATCGTTTCATTGTTAACGTTCCAAAGACTCGAAAGAGATTCTCTTTTTTAGAGAGAGAGTCGACTTTTGTGGTAATGTGAAATATATTTCCTGAGTAGGTGTTCTCGATGGTCCTTGATGTCTAAAAATCAAGCAAATCGGTTTCTTTTTTTTTAATAGTTTTTTTTATCTGGGCAGAGCCTTTATTAACAAAACTAAAATACAATGAGAACTACATACACTACACTACAAACCTAACTACTTACACTAAGCACACCTGAATTATCTATAGACCACTGTAGGTCTATAGATAATCAAGATGTTCAAGTCCACTACCAATCGGAAGCGTACCCAGCATGCTGGCGGCATTACCACGCTGAATGGCAATGCTTATGCGTTGGGCCAAATAAACGCCAGCATTTTGGTCACGCGTCGCAAATCGGTTTCTTGTCGATAAATACACTCCATCGTAGACCGACGCGTAACATCGTGTTATACGACAGTCAATACACAACAAATAGTTGCACTGGCAGTTAAGAGTAAACTAAATGCTGTTAAAAAACGTTAAAACTGTGTAGAAAATTAGAAAAATGTGTGTGCTTAAGACCGCACGACAGAAGTGAAAACTAGAATGAGAAATATTTTAAATTTTAAATAACTATTAAAAACTATTTAATCATTTTCATATTTAAAAACTTAATTATAAAAACTAATTAATTCTGTACCCTACTCAAGTTGGGTAAACTTAAAATGATTATATTTAGGTGAATGTATTGAAATTTGTAGTTAACACAGCGACACGACAGAGACAGAAAGACAGCAGACTGATCTTTCTCGCTCAGGCGCAGTCCGCAGTTCACACGAACAGATGTTTCACTTCCAAATGTGTCGATAAGCTTCATTCACAGCCTAAGAAAAAAATTGCGTGTGGTGCGTCAAAGGAAGTTTTTATTTCAAAAACGTTAGAACTTTGTAAACAATCAAAAAACTCCCTTCCGTGTTAGAAGTGTTCTGTCAGACCCTGGCTCTTGTGATTTATCCGAGGCCGCGGCGGACGGCGGCTCGTTAATCCCGACCCTACTACCGCCTTACTAATTCGGCTTTGGCGTTGCTATTGCTGGCTCTATCATTTTAACGGAAAAGAAAAGAAGGAACAATATCAAAGTAAAGGCAGTTTTAGTTAGGCTGAAGACCGCCGTTCCAACATCGCAGCAGTCGCTGAAACGCGCAATTTTGGTACCGCGTTCCAACGCAGGCAGTCAAAACGATACAACACCGATGCAGTCGCAAAATCGTCCATCCCGGTGCATAAAGTAGCATGTCTGTGGAAGCTCTCTCTCGCCTACAAGCGAGGATTTGAGGGAAGATGAAAGCTTGTCACACAGTTCTCCTGTTATATCCCAACATGAGGCGCAGACCTGCCTAGTGAGTAGCGGGGAAAAGGAATCCTTCAATTTGGATCACCCGTGCAGTCAAGCCCCACTTTCTTCGAGATATGCATCACCATATCACGTCAGCAGTTTAAAAAAATACAAAGCAGCGCTTCATTATTGCTTCCGCTTGCCATCAGGAGAACCACATTCTTATTTCCAGTTATCATGTAAAAAGACGGTTACGGCTTGTCTAATCAGGAGAACGGCACCTGCCAATCCAGAGCCAGATCCAGGGTTAAAATCTCACGCGTATCATTGTATTTTCGAAGTCACGTCCGTAATGCCGCTAGCTTGTGAAAGTCACGATTAAATGGTGTAGGAAAACATTATTAGAAAAGCGACATATAAGTACCTAGAATTTTTCGAAGTCATGTGTCATAAACATGCCGCTAAATGTTCCCAATAGTGGGACTGGAGGCCTTCTCTTGCAAGGAGAGAGTCAAGGCCAAAATCATTACAAAAGAACTGGGACCCAATTGTATAAAATGGGACATTCCCCGTGAAGCTGGTACGTTTGGCCACTGCCCGGGCTCGACCGCACCTCACAAATTACTAATAACTGTTGTTTGCTACTTTCTGTTTCCAATTTCTTGTTAAAAAACAACTTTTAATACTTTTCTCAATCGAATGGGGGAGACACCAATCTCATTTTTGCTGCAAAAATAAAAACTTTATATCGTAAATTTTAGTTCGTTCAATTGTCCGAATGTTTAGCTAAGTTGGAGTTTGAGAAATGAAGGTGTTTGTGTCGAAGTTTTTGTTTTTACATCTGTTATTTTTCATTTCGCTGTCGCCTGGTGCTGCGGTCGAACGACTCGCTTTAAGAGTTGTGGGAAATGTCGCCTTGTTTTATATTGCTGTTTTATTGCCATTATGTTCTGTATTTGAGAGACATTTTAGATTTGAGAAAATCTTGAAAACTTCTTATTGTGGTTGATCTTTTAGTTTTATTGACTTGAGTTTTATGTTGTTTTAAAATGAAAATAAGACATTTGTTTACGAGAGGAAGTAATTGCTATTGTTTTAATAAACCAAAAAATGTAAACAGTAGATAGTAATTATAAGTACAAAATTTGGTCCCTAATTTTTTATTTAGGAATAACCTTTGTGTAAAATTAACCTTGGTTCAAATCTCACGCGCACCACTGTCTTTTCGAAGCCATATATGTAATACCGCTAACTTAAAAATGGTGACCGCTAACTTAAAAATGGTGAATGAAAAAATTCGTGAGGAAACTGATATGCACCTAGAAACTTTCATAGTCATGCGTTATCTATCAGTCCACACTGAGCTATTGTAGTGACTTATGGCCTCAAATCTCTTCTTGAGAGAAATTGTGGTAACTGGGAGACCCGGTAAAGAATCTATCTAACCTACAGTATGTAACCTCATGTTCTGTTTGTCCGCAGCCTCCCCCGCGCGCTGCGAGCCGACCAGCTCCGAGCTCCCTCCCTCCCCCCCGGACGCGGACCTGCTGCGGGACGCGCCCCTCTTCCCGCCCCTGCAGGACCCTGACCCCTCGGACCACGACACAGAGCCCACTTTACCACGACAACCATTCTACACCAACCTTGACCAAAACGACAACATCGATAATATAGATCCAGTGGACTTTCAACCGTCACGCGATGACGTAGAATTCAATTTAAAAAACACTGAAACTTTGAATAGCTTAGAACTTCCACGGGAAAATGATTTTTTAGATGACGATATAGAGAACAATTTACAACAAAATGCAAATCTTGAAAGCGATCAAGAATACGACAGAGAAGACACTTCAAAAGAAAATGATCCTTCAGACAACGATATAGAGTTCGCTTCTCTAGATCCTGAAATCTTGGAAAATAGTTTAGAAAATTCTTCCCAGGAAACTGAACTCTCAGACGATGGTGTAGAGTCGAGTTCAGAACAATCCGCCCTATCTGATGAGGCTGATGGTGTAACGAATATACAAAGGGACAAGCGAAGTAGCGAACAACAACGAGATAAAACTTCCAAGGTAAGACTTTCGTTTATTTGTGATAAACTGTGGTGACATATTATGGTGTAGAAATTACTGGAGAATTATGAATAGTGGAAACACTATACTAGTAGAATAAGAAAACTTTAGTTACTTATTAATTAGTAGATAACATTAACTATGGAATATTTACTGTGTAATGAGCCCCAGATATTTCGATGCTGCTTTATGCACCATATACTCACGTAAACTGACAAATAGTGGGAACTATGAACATGGTGGTTGCCATAAAAATTTCTGATCACCGCAAAACGCACTCACCGTAGCTCTTGTTTTATTATCAAGAACACAATTTACACCCGTAGTTTTTTTAGAGTACAAAGTGACAAGACTTACAAGACATGTGCCTGATTGTAAGCAATATGCCTGGCAAAATCAATACAATGCCACGGAGTCAAAATTGCTACTAACTGTGCACTTTACCTGTTGCTCAGAGATCGAGATTGTAATTTCTCTGCAAACGCTGCCCTTTAAATCGGAACACAGAAATATTAGCACATTCCTACTTCGCGGTAGAATAACTGACAAACGTGTGGTATTTTCCCAGATGAATTCTGCAGAGAACCCCACCATTTTAACAAAATAAGTTTTGGTTTGTATGGTTACATAGTTTAAAATATTCTTATCTAGTTTTAAAAACATAATGTTCATGTTTTCAAATTATGTTCATGCACTGTTTGATCAACTTCCTCGGTATATTTTGTTGCTTTACCATGTTGGTTATCTTAATGGTTAACGTCTCATCTGATAATAAGCTATGGTTAGGTCGAAGGTGGCGCTTGCTTACCTAGAAGACATCTGACCTGTTAACTCAGATCAAAAAATATTTTTATTTATTTTACACAAAAAATTGTGTACATTCCCCACACATACAAAGCTGTTCAACTGCAGAGAAGTATGTAGACAGCAATGATTAGTTAAATGAGATTATTTAGTTTCCCCGTGTGTGCAGCCGAGCGAGCGCGGGCGCGTGCGCACGGGGGACACCATCCTGAACATCCGCGGCGCCGTGCGGGACGCCATCGGGGACGCGGGCGCGGCGCCCGGCCCGCGCGCGTCCTCGCGCCTCGACACCTTCGTCATCCGGCCCGCGGCCCGCGCGCGGCCGCCGCCGCCGCTGGCGCCGCCGCACGACCAGGTACCGGGCTCCTGGGGCTGCATACCACAACCTCTTAGAATGTGTCGCCAATACAACGGCTCGTCCAGGGAAAATAACACATTGGGCAATTAGTGGTAGGACTTTTTGCAGAGTCCGCCTGGGGACCACGCCTTTGCCAGTCGTTCTGCCGAAGAACAGTAATGGGTAAGCACTACCGTGTTCCGGTTCAAAGGGCAATGTTGCCAGTGAAATTACAGGGCATAGTGATAAAAGGTCTTATATCACTGGGTTACGAGCGTGGTGCAGTGCTAGGTAGAGACTTGGACTCGTTAATGTTCCAATAGCTATATAATAGACAGCAAGCAGCGGCAGAAAAAGAAAAAGAAAAGTTATAGAGGATAGGACTGAGTGCGGGCGGATCATGGGAGAGGCCAGCAGTGGACTAAGGTGGGTGTAAAATTCAGTTCACACAAAAAGAGAGTTAACATATTACTACATACACACTAACATATTACACTAACTTTCTGGTATTAACTCCGCCCCCCCCGCAGGTCCCCCGGCGCGCGCGCGAGCTGCTGGTGGAGGCGCATTCCCTTGCGCGCGTGCCGTGCGACCTGGTCAACGTCACCAACCTGCGCTGGTTCAAGGATAACGAGGTACGGACACACATACATCACCACGCCTAATAGACTTGAAGAGCCCACTAAACGTTCCAACTCCTAGGAATTTCGAGCCTTTTCTAGCAAGGAGAGTCAATGGACTGACACAATACTGGCTTGGTTCGGGTTGACGGATGACGAATGACCTCGAAAGGTTCTTGAAACATGTCTAGATGTTTTCTTTCTAAAAGATAGTGAAACGTGGCATTCAAACTAAGGGTTCCGGGTTGGAAGTCGCCGTTCTCCCGACTAGCAGTAACTTAGCAGAGCCTTCGGATCGGTAGTCACCATTGTTTAGACTAGCTGCAATCGTGTCAGTAACGTAATGCTCCCCAGCCGCTGCAGCTCCCGGCGGGCGGCGCCGGCGAGGCGGCGTGGCTGGCGGCGGACGGCGCGGCCGTGGTGGCGCGCGCCACGCGCGGGGACGCGGGCGCGTGGCGCTGCGCCGGCGAGCTGGCCGGCCGGCCCGTGTCCGCGCTGCCCGTGCATCTGCTCGTATACGGTAACTACTTGCTGAGGCCGGGAACAATGATACTGAATAAGGGAAAAAGTTTAAAAATGCTATAAAGAGTCGTCTGTTAAATAAAGCCTATTACTGTTCTGCAGACTTTATTCGTGACGAAAGACAATGGAAACGAGATGTAGTTAATTTAAATCTAAATAATGGATTGACATTTTAAATAATTATTTTACTAAGTACTCAACCTAATATAATTTAAGACATTGCCTGACGAAGCCCCTTTACAGCTGAAATACTTGACAAGGCACCGCTACAGCCGCTTAAATGGTTATTATTATTGTTATGAATTTTGTATAATGTATAATAATTATTTTTATTTCAAATTGTAATCATGAAAAGAAAAAAGAAATTGTGAACATATGACGCTACCAAGTGATACTTGTATCCTATGGTCTGAATAAATGAATTGAATTGAATTGAGGTCCCCTCATAATATGTATACGGTAACTGTAGAAGTGGTAGGACTCTTAGCAGGTTTTGTTTCTGCTTCTTTTCCTGGTGATGCTAGAAGGGTTAAAACTGACTCTGATAGTGGATGGTGAGAGAGTACTAATGATAGTGGGAGCATGGAAACGGACAATAATAGTAGGTTTGCTCATATAACGACCTGGTGATGCTGGGAGTGCACGAGCTCACAATGATAGTGAGTGAGTGTTGAGAGGGTGCTGATGGTAGTGAATACGTGGGAGAGAATGTAGGTAGAGGTAGGCGGCACATGTTAAGAGAAAACTGATGATGGTGGGAGCATGGAAACTGATAATGATAGTGAGGTCTGCTCATACTAGGTAACGACCTGGTGATGCTGAGAACGTGGGGGCTTACAATGATAGTGAGGTCTGTTCATATACGGAAACTGGCGAGTCTGCTGGGAACATGAGAACTGGCCCTGCAAGTAGTTGGTGAGAAGGTTCTGAAGATTATAAGAGCATAGGACTTGATAGTGGGCGATGGTAGTGGATGCCTGGGAGCTGACGTAAGTGGTGCGTGGTGAGTAGGTTCTGATGGTAGGAGCATGGGAATTGACTATCGTGGTGGGTGGTGAAAGAGTGCTGACTATGGTGGAGGCATGAGTTAGTACAGGTGGGAAAATATCAAAGATGATGGGAACATGTGATCTGACGCCGTTGGTGCGTGGTGAGAAGGTGATGATGGTCGTCACAACGTGGGAACTGATGTGGGTGGTGCATGGTAGGAGAGTACTGACGGTGGAAGTGGATGGACGTAGAGTACTAACATTGTAGTAACCTGAGTACTGTCAAAAATAGTGCTTACCAATCTAACTTATCTTCTATCTATCTAATTTCTGTATTAAGAGTAGACAAACTCATATTCGAAAAAAAAACAATATTCAGGAGCATCGATCATTATTTTATGATTATTTTCCGACACGTTTCAGTCTTATTACAAAGTTCTTGTTCCGTAGCATGTGGTGATGCTGACGACGTTACATTTTCTTGCCCGTAAAATACAAAGTGGCGTCTGGGAGCTGTTCCGTATGACTTTAAATATTTAACATTAAGGTTTAGAACCAAACGGAACAGCTCCCATACGCCGCGTGGTATTTCATTGACCGGGTTTTAGCATGGATGGCATGAAACCGCAAACTAAGCAATCAGCAGGTCTACTACGAAGTCCGATACACGATATATAGGCTGAAGTTATGGACGTTTTATACCACGAAACAACACCGATTGGTTGATCTGATCGGGCGTTTCGTTCATCCCGACCGACGCTGATTTGACAGTTTTTGTGTCATGAACCGACCGATTGTGTTTCGTGGTATAAAATGTTTTGGCTTATATAACTTAACATAACTTTGGCCGATATATCGTTTATCGGACTTCGTAGTAGACCTGCAGTGTATGCTAGGTAAGCGCGTTTCATCGTAGACCGCATAGTTTATCGTGAAGTGAGCTGCCAGTGCAGCGCACCGCGGTGACGCCGTGTTCCGCCCGCAGAGCCGGTGCGCGCGGTGTACCTGGCGGTGGACGGGCGGCGGCTGGACGCGGGCAACACGTGGGTGCCCGTGCGGGACAAGACCGAGCTCGGCGTGCGCTGCGTCGCGGAAGGTACAACTTAAATTGAACTATCGAGCACTGGCATACGGTTGAAAATAGTTCCTACTCCGTACTCTATTTTCCTTTTCCTCTCCTGATCCAAGATAGTTACTCGTATAAATCTCACTAAACGTTTCCACTGCTCAAACTCGGGGCCTTTTCACGCAAGGAGAGAAGTCAAGGCCTTCACTCAATCTTCACGCATACACTCAGATTAATAGAAGCTAAACTTTAATTGAATTAAAGAGCACTGGAAAAAAGCTGAAAAAGATTTCTACCCCAACCTGTTTCCCTTTTCTCTTTATGATCCAAGACATTGGTATCTTAAAACATAAGCAACTAACTAAATGTTCCACTGCTAGGCCACGGGGCCTTCTCTCGCAAGGAGAGATGAGTTAAGTCCATAACCCAGCTGGCCCGGTGCGGCCGGTGGACGAGGCTTCACTTGGAAGGTTGTTGGAGTTATTGTTAAACTTTCGCGATTTGAACACAATGTTTAAATAGTACGGAGCTTAATCACTTTTTACAGATTAGCCCAATACTATATAAACATTATAGGATCTTGGAACATACTGCCACTGAACATACTAAAAAAAATGGGGAAGGGAAACATTGTGAGGGAACCGACATGTTTCTAGATTTGTTTGAAGTCATGCATCATCTGCCAACCCCCAGTGGACTAGCATGGCGGTTTATGGCCTCTACTGTCTCCTTACGAGAGAAAATCTCGAATACTCGCAGTGGAAACGAATAGAGTGGATTGCAAATAATGTTATGCTTATGCAAAATACACGCATAGTCTATTTTTTGTTTTGTTTTTTTATTATACTTATTGATCTTTAATTAGTATTACTAACAAACTGAATTTAATATATGTCATGTTATTCTTTTTGTTTAAACTAAGCTAAAAAGTCATTACTATCCACTCTACACTGTGAGTGCTAGCTCTGCAACACGAGTTCAGTGCAATTTCAATTATTGTTACCGGGTGCCCAAAATAAAGGTGCAGCCTATTTTAGGACCCACCGGAAAATCTTAGTGAATTAAGAGTTTTTAATTAGTAATGTACCTTATTGATAACTAATGAAATACGTTGTGTTTGGAAATAAATAATTTACTTTATTTTGAGCCCCATCAGACATTCAACGCATTAGGACTGTCTAAGTGTCTTATGTACAGTACCAGTGATCTCGTGAGAGACGACTTTGAACGTAGAACGTGGTCCCATAGTGTTTAATGTGTTTTGGCGGAAGCCTGATGCATATTTGATAAAGTTTTGATTGAACTTAGACTTTAATGCGTTTTGGATTTGATAACAAGCTTGAGTGAACCAAACTTTAGTTGGTGGTTCATAAGCAGCCCAAATTGTAATTGCGCTGGCAGTTGGGGCCTTCCTTCTCTTGCATAGTCTAAAATAACAAGTAAGTTACATTTAACATTCTACGTCACTTGCCGTCACTTGCTACAATTAATCTACCCTACTTAGTTACTGATTACAAGTACTGCAACCCCAAAAAAAAACGTAATATAAAAAGTTAGTTTTGTAATTGGATGGATAGCATAATATAATAAATCCTATTGTATTTTGCTCCAAAAATGTACATAAACATTTATGTAAAGAAATGTTTTAATCAATGCTTATTTTAATTAGTTCGATTTCGTTCCAAGTTGCATTTTATTGCCATTGTCAAAATGTTGAAACGCCCCTTTTATTTTTAAAGACTTTTAATGTTATAAAGTAACATAATATTGTAAACGTAGCTTCGACTTTTTTCTAAATTCTATGCGGGGATAATCATTGTTGGGTTCCTTTCTTTGGCAATAACCGTTTTCATAATTTTGTACGTGGACTGAAATAGTAATATAGTAGTTATAAAATAAAAGGAGAGTGTTACGTTACGCTGCCGACCGCAGGTGGCGCGCCGCCGCCCGAGCTGACGTGGCGGCTGCTGGCGCTGGAGCCCTCGCTGGAGCACCGCTCCTACCTGCGCATCCAGCGCACCAACTACTCCGTCGGTAACTACTACTAGTAGAACTACTACTAGAACTACTACTATTACAAACTAAAAGAGGCTCTCTGACAAAACCTCTTGGTAGTCTTCATCGTAGACTGCTTTGTTGTCTAGCACAAGACGATCACGTAATAGCGATCAAATCTGTTCTGGGAAAAATGAGAACTTTGTGAGCTTTGAGAAGTATAAAAGTAATACATTTACTTAGATTTGGTAATCCTAATTTCCTTTACAAAGGTAAATGGGATGATAACAGAGTCCATTTTTATAATTTGATGTGTATAGGACAAAAATGTTTGTGCTATATTTTTGCATTATCCAACCTGACGGACTGCGAATCCTATTTAATTTTATGCTGCTCAAGTTATGCAACTAAAACATCAGCTATCTAGTTGTGAAAGTTCTGTTATAATAGGTTTGGCCGTTTTAGAGATAGCTCAGAACAAATAGTCAGACAAAACTCGAAAAATATGTATTTTTGTGTACCGTCTATACATTTATATTTTAACCCAGTCATCATCCGAATCGTACGTGTGTATTGTAAGTTATCTATGTTACCAGTATGCTTTATTATAAAGTAGTAACCCTGTGTGTTGTGCAGACGGCGTGTCGTCCTCGCACGCGGTGGTGACGGCGGCGCGGGAGCTGCACAACGCCACGCTGCAGTGCGAGGCGCGCCAGCGCCGCCCCGCGCCCGCGCCCGCCCCCGCGCCCGCCGGCGCGCGCGCACACGGCCCTCCTGCGCCGGAACACGTCCTCACCGCCAAGCTGGAGATACACGTCACTTGTAAGTTATAGCTCAATATGATTACTTGTAACCATCAAAGAGATGCGATTAGACGTAAATATACCTGTTCGTAAAATACACCCGACCGGAAAATTAAGTTTGTTGGTTTTTAAATTTTTGGTGTCATAAGTGCGTCGAAGGAGCAGCCTAGCTCTGGTTGGTAGAAGCAGCTATCAAAGGTCATCAAACCAAAAACTTCACGATTGTGAATCGCACGATCTTGGAACTAGGTTCTGACGAGTTTTTTCGTTAATTTAATCAATAGGTATATTATATCATATCATTTATTCAATTTCAACATGTACATGACATTGACTTAAAACTTAAATCTAGTAGGTACATGCCCCAGTCAGGGCGGAGCAATACAATCAATTACAATAAAATATAATAACAACAACAACAACTTATTATTAGATTAAAATATCAAAATCATGTTTTTGTCCGGTAAGTAGCGTTAATCATAATCATCGTAAGCAACACTTTTTTAATTTTTCACAAAAAGAAAATCGTTTCGTTCTTCTCTATATCATTATAAATGCGTTTTTTAATGTTTGTGGCACAATCACGTTGGAACATCTAAAATGTAAACGAATATTTTTGAAATCTGGAATACACAGTACTTACTTAGGCTACTTTTAACCGACGAAAAATAGAGGTAACTACTCGGGTAAAACCGCGGGATAATAAGCTGCTAGCAAGTATTATTATTCGTTCAAGTACTCTGTAAAGACATTAAATCCCCGAGAAGGTTGTTTGTACTTCGTCCTTGGAACTTACATCGGATATTTGATTCAGGAAAACTTTACTTAGGTTCGGGAAGTTTTACCTTATTGCTGTATGTAATACGGTCTGTTAGGCCGTGGACGACTTAGCAAGGTCGGTACGTACCATTTAAATTTTCAAAAACTTTTGTTTTTCTCTATTCTCTAAACACATGCTTGTGGAACTAAAATATTATGTCGTTGGGTCTTAAGCTCAGGAATACAATAAAAGCATCCTAATATTTATTAAGTATTGCCATCTTTATCAAATAGACTAAAATAAAAAGAAACAGCAATATCTAAGTTGGAGTTTTAGAACGTTTCTTGCACGTGGATATCATTTGCACAATTACAGACTGACGAACGAAATCATTTAAATTAATGAGATTACTCCGTTGATATTATCTTTTATATAATTTCAAGCCAATACTACTATACAGTTACAATTATTTAAAACTTTTATTTCAATAAATGTCCTCAAAGGTGCAGGCAAAGCATCGGATTCCATGAAATCTGGAATTGGGAATTAGAAGATACAAAAAAATATTCATTTTTTTACAGAAGTTACAACATGTTTGTGACGACAATCCTCAGTATTCCAAATGTTATTCAATGCTGAAGCAAGATGGTATCAAACATTAACCTGTGACAACGTGAAATAAAGCCAACATGTTTTTCATTTTTGAGAAAAGAAAAGTCCGTGTAACAATGTTTGAAAACTGTGACGTTAAACGAACTCCATCGAGCAACTCGATTTTCCGCGCAAGCACGGAAGGGAGTAAGTAGCCTTAGCTAAAAAATATTGTTAAAATTTTTCTATCATTTCTTGCGGGAGGGGAAAGTTGGACACTAGCCGGCTTTGTGCTAGTGTCCAACTTTCCCCTATCCACTATCACATACAAAACATACCTGTACCGATCCATTGCCGATCATACTCGCACAGCCAAATCACTAACACATAAAAAATAAAGCACTATTCACAAATCTAGCCCCCGCCCTCAGCCACAGTATATTATCAAACTCCATGGTCCACGCGGACTTGTACTTTGACAGAGGGGAAACGCTGTGTTTGCCTACTCCCTTCCGTGTCGCTCGCTGACGAACTCGGATGAAGAAAACATAGCCCAAGTTAATTTTTGTAAGTAGGCTGTTAGTTGCCCCAGTATTTATTACAATTTGCATTTTGCAAATTGTAATTTTAAGCTTTTTATTTTCACATTATTGGAACATCAAGAGTCAAAAAGAGCACTTATCCCTGCACAGCGCAGTGATCTAAGATATTATGTCTCTTAGCCCTGTAATTTCTCTGGAAACATTGCTCTTCAAACCGAAAAAGAGTAATGTTCACACATAACTGCTTGACGGTATAATAACTGGCAAAGGTGGGTACTTCCCCAGCCGGACTCTAGGTAAGCACGCTCCATCGTAGCCCAAATCGTGGCATAAGAGGGAAGATGGCGGTCAAATGCAAACCTACACAAGTTAAAAGAAAGAAAGAAATAAACTACTTCGATACAAAGTTGCGACCACATTTTTGCCTTTGTTTTTGTGAAAGATAACTATGTCAAAAGCAATTTCGTCGCTCGTGGATAAGAAGTAGGAGACGATCCTAGACAGTAACATGAAACTATCGCTGTAGGTATAGAAACTGGGAAGTTTGGATGCGAAGCCCGTAGATACGCCCCCGCCAAGACAAACACCCGCTCGAGCGCCGGAAAGTTGTGACGAGTTAAATTACCACATCCTCTCGAGTGAATATCAAAGGTCCTGTTATGTGTAACTATCTTTCATAGAGTGCTGTTACACCGAGCCGGGTCAGGGCCCGGACCGTGAAGTTTTGAAAGCTAGATCAAAATTGTTTGAGTTATTCGTCTTGTTGTAGCAAGATAGCTGATAATGTACTATCTTTTATAATTACGTGATATTTTCTGTGTGAAGAAATTGTATCAAAATATCGGTTACCTACTTATGCCACAAAATATTTAAAAAAACCTCTTACTAGTGAAAATATCTCAGTGAATTATTTATTTCTAAAAGCAATGCCAATACTTCGTACTAACACTATTCTAATGCGTGCAATCTCTTATGTTTTTTATTTTTCATTAACTAACCTGTAAATTGTACATTTTTGTGAATAATAAACTTTGACTTTGACTTCATAGACTAATACGATTCAAAGTCAAAGTCAATGTTAATTGGGCCGTTGAGCGTAGTTTGTTTTCCTTTCTCTACTCCACCCAGGCTATCCCAAAACCCAACAGCCTATTGAGATTGTTCTAACCCTAACAATTCCTTGTTGATTTTATAAAGTCATCCATATCAATCCGGTTCGGATGAAGACCCCGGCACGTGTCGTTTCCCGCTCGGTATAAATAATCCCGCACCGTATTCATAAAACGTATGTAAATCAGGCGGAGTTCGGCTCGAGTCGCGCCGTGAATCATCTGCCGCCGATAATTTGCATGCGATGGTCGCTCGGGAGGAGACGCGGCCCGGGAGCGCTTTGGGGCACGCTGCCGCGGAGAACTGATACTCAGGAAGTTAGAATTTGACAAAACTAAGAATATCCGTTTCGGTAATAAACAGTATGAAACGAAATAAATAATGTAATTAAGTTCTATTTCTGAAGTACTTACTTCTTTTAGCGTGTTAAGGAAAAGTGATGAATGAAAATGAGGGGAGTAAATTTTTACGATGCGGATATCATACATCGCCAAAAACCGATGGCATAAAGTTAGGTTGTCACCATTTTCTACTCCATGGTTGAAATTACTACAACGAGAAATACAGAAAAAAGGTATTGATTGATTGCGTGCATACAAACATACGTGCATACACACACACATACACACACACGCGCGCACACACATACACACACACACACTCCCACTTGGGAAAACCCCACTCAGGCAATGCATTCTACTAGACATTCATATCATAAAACTAGAGTCAAGCTTGCTCGTTCAAGTCTTTGGAACGCCAATCATGTTAAATAAATAATGAAATGATATCACTTTTTCGAATTACAAGCCGTCTGATAGAAACAAGGCAAAGTATTAAATCATGCGGACTCTGCAAAATGTTGATAAATTTTATGACAATGTTCAAGGTTTTGAAGTTTTTTTTTAAACAAGGGTTATCCTATCTAACTCTTATCTAATAATACTTGCCAAATGTGGCTTACTGCGTGTTCTCTCTCGCCGGCCGCGCCGCGGTTGGCTCGCCCGCCCGCCCCGCCCCCCGCGCCGACACACGGATCACATAACAATTTGCGTAGAGGCTGAGTTATTGTTTTAGTTTTATTGACATGTTTTATTGCTTGTGACGGTGGGAATGTTAGATTTTGATAATCTATGATTATTGAACTTAATGACGGCAGTTATCAATAACAGAATTTTTACCATTCTATGGTGGAACGAGTCCAAATATTTCAATGCAATTTCAGACAACATGTCCCTGGGTACACGGAACAGATGATCGGAGGAAGTTGACACAAAAGATTATACGTCGAAGAGAACGATATAAATTGTACTACTAGCACTTAGCGGGTTTATTCGTATAGTTCCCGCTCCCGTTGTTTTCACGAAATAAAAAGCAGGAAGGTAATTTGAAATATCATTCCATACAATAATCTAAGTCTTTTAAATTTCAACCCGATTCGTTTAATAGTTCCAACGTCATTGAGCTACAAACATTCAAACTTTAACATTTGCAATATTGGTAGTGTACTGTTGGATGTAAGTTAATAATTTTCAGAATTTTGACGTGACAACGTCTTATAAATTGGTTTGCCGGGTGACACTTCAAGAAACTGCGTTACGCTCCGCTCACGTTATGCGCTCACAACGAGAGCGAGTGAGAGGCACGCGTCCCTTCCACTCGGACATGGTTAGCCCGCCTAAGAGCGAGAGAGACAGACATAAAAAGTGAAAGGCACGCGTCCCTTCCGTAAAATTATTTTACCACTCAAAGTCGTTGTCACGTAAAACTTTCGCCCGTATACCGACTTTACAGGCAACCAATTTTTTTTTGAAGAAAACTTAAGTGTTCCTCTCCCCCAGACCCGCCGTCGTTCGTGATCTCCCGCTGGCCGGGGTTCGGCGTGGCGCTGGCGGCGGGCGGGGCGGCCGCGCTGCGCTGTGACGTGGACGCCAACCCCCCCGCGCGGGCCTGGTGGGCGCGCGACCTCGACCCCCCCGCCAGGTATGTACCCGCGACCTCGACCCCCGCCAGGTATGTACCCGCGACCTCGACCCCCGCCAGGGTGCCGCGACCTCGACCCCCGCCAGGTACCCGACCCCCCGCCAGGTATGTACCCGCGACCTCGACCCCCGCCAGGTATGTACCCGCGACCTCGACCCCCGCCAGGTATGTACCCGCGACCTCGACCCCCGCCAGGTATGTACCCGCGACCTCGACCCCCCCGCCAGGTATGTACCCGCGACCTCGACCCCCCCGCCAGGTATGTACCCGCGACCTCGACCCCCCAAGGTATGTACCCGCGACCTCGACCCCCCGCCAGGTATGTACCCGCGACCTCGACCCCCGCCAGGTATGTACCGCGACCTCGACCCCCGCCAGGTATGTACCCGCGACCCCTGCCAGGTATGTATGTACCCGCGACCTCGACCCCCGCCAGGTATGTACCCGCGACCTCGACCCCCGCCAGGTATGTACCCGCGACCTCGACCCCCGCCAGGTATGTACCCGCGACCTCGACCCCCGCCCCCGCGACCTCGACCCCCGCCAGGTATGTACCCGCGACCTCGACCCCCGCCAGGTATGTATGACCTCGACCCCCGCCAGGTATGTACCCGCGACCTCGACCCCCGCCAGGTATGTACCCGCGACCTCGACCCCCGCCAGGTATGTACCCGCGACCTCGACCCCCGCCAGGTATGTACCCGCGACCTCGACCCCCCGCCAGGTATGTACCCGCGACCTCGACCCCCGCCAGGTATGTACCCGCGACCTCGACCCCCGCCAGGTATGTACCGGCCAGGTATGTACCCGCGACCTCGACCCCCGCCAGGTATGTACCCTGCGACCTCGACCCCCGCCAGGTATGTACCCGCGACCTCGACCCCCCGCCAGGTATGTACCCGCGACCTCGACCCCCCGCCAGGTATGTACCCGCGACCTCGACCCCCTGCCAGGTATGTACCCGCGACCTCGACCCCCGCCAGGTATGTACCGCGACCTCGACCCCTGCCAGGATGTACCCATGACCTCGACCCCCGCCAGGTATGTACCCGCGACCTCGACCCTGCGAGGTATGTACTCGACCTCGACCCCCTGCCAGGTATGTACCATGACCTGCCGACCCCTGCCAGGTATGTACCATGACCTCGACCCCTGCAGGTATGTACCTGCGACCTCGACCCCTGCCAGGTATGTACCCGCGACCTCGACCCCTGCCAGGTATGTACCATGACCTCGACCCCTGCCAGGTATGTACCATGACCTGACCCCCTGCCAGGTATGTACCCGCGACCTCGACCCCCTGCCAGGTATGTACCTGCGACCTGACCCCCTGCCAGGTATGTACCTGACCGACCTCGACCCCGCCAGGTATGCGACCCCCGCCAGGTATGACCTCGACCCCTGCCAGGTATGTACCATGACCTCGACCCCCTGCCAGGTATGTACCCGCAACCTGAACCCCTGCCAGGTATGTACCCGCGACCCCCCGCCAGGTATGTACCTGCAACCTGAACCCCCCTGCCAGGTATGTGACCCCCCCGTATGACCTCGACCCCCCCGCCAGGTATGTACCCTGCTGCCAGGTATGTACCTGCAACCTTGACCCCTGCCAGGTATGTACCCCCGCGACCTCGACCCCCGCCAGGTATGTACCCGCGACCTCGACCCCCGCCAGGTATGTACCCCGCGACCTCGACCTCCCCCCGCCAGGTATGACCTCGACCCCTTTGACAGCTCATTTTAGAAACTACGTGTAACCGGAGAGCTTAATTGAAGGCTTTTTCGAACAAGGGTGTCGCCTATGAGCTTTTTGTCACGTCTCTCGATCTTTTCCATAGCTTCCAGTTGGTACCTCGCCGATTCATCCCAATGTGTCCAGTTGCAACAGATTCTCTCTCAGAGCAGCTCGGAAGCTCTATTCAATCAATTACCGAGTTCGGTCTGGCTCCGAACAGTTTTATCCTGAATTCGGTTCCAATAAAACTAGTTAAAATAGTTGTCAGTAATTGCCGCCGGTAGTTATTTATTTCCGGATCCGACCGGGCCTTAATCGGTTTAAAATTGTGGGCGGAAGGGATATGTGATGATAGGGCGGGGGTACACTGGGGGAGACGAGCTGAGCTGGAATAGTTTAGGCTATATTTGATACTATTATTTGCGTATCCGCACATTAACTAAATTATATTCCTTATCACATCTTCAAAAATTTCATTTCATTTCACTGTTCGTTGTCAACATCAACAACTAAAATAAATAGAACCGCAACATACCTCGCCGGTAGCGATTCTAGGGGTCAAGTATATTGGTAGATGTAAGCCACACACGCTACACACACAGACGCAGTTTGTTAACAAGTTCAAGGTACTCTGGGCATATCTATTGATTTATATCAATGGGAGGAATACGAAAACATCACTGTACTCCGGTTGGAGGTATAGTTTCCAGTGAAATTACAGGATATAGAGATAAAACATTTTATGTATCTAGAGGACGAGTCCAGTGCAGTACTAGGTAATGACTTCGAATCTTCGTGTTTGAATAGCTGCGTGTCACTGGAAAGGCATGTTGCTTCCCATCAGACGAACATATTGCTCCCTTCCTCATTCTTTAACACAAAAAAACCGAGTAGAAAAAAGGGGATGGAAATACGGCTAGCGCTGTGGGTTAGAGTAAGAAAGGTAGAGTTTACCTATCGCTGCCGTATGTGTCAGAGAAAGGAGAAGCCAGACAGACTTCTCCTATACAGATAGATTCATATAAAAAGTTAACAAGTCAAAACAAAGGGACAGTGATGGGGACTGCTGATAGAAGTGAAAACTATTATCTCAAAGTTTGATAGCGCGATTTGAAAACTACGCGCCTGAAACTAGAGGGCGTGGCCATGACCATGGGACCAATGGGAAATTATGACGCATTTCTAGATGACCGATGGCCATGGTCCCGAGTTTACCCGAGGATTTCTTGCATTCCCGAGCGTGATGCTTAAATTCAATGCACAGCCCACGAAAAATCTGTCTGTGGTGCGCCAAAAGGAGTGTTCACTTCAAAATCAAAATCAATTCATCTGTTGGAAGCTACGATGACAGACACACACAAACAAATACTAACACTCAGCGTCTAATTTATGTCGTCGTCTCTGGGTCGCGATGTAACACATCCAACCCCAGCTCGAGCCCGGTGCCCGGTGTGCCCGGTGTGCCCGGTGTGCCCGGTGTGCCCGGTGTGCCCGGTGTGCCGGTGTGCCCGGTGTGCCCGGTGTGCCCGGTGTGCCCGGTGTGCCCGGTGTGCCCGGTGTGCCCGGTGTGCCCGGTGTGCCCGGTGTGCCCGGTGTGCCCGGTGTGCCCGGTGTGCCCGGTGTGCCCGGTGTGCCCGGTGTGCCCGGTGTACCCGGTGTGCCCGGTGTGCCCGGTGTGCCCGGTGTGCCCGGTGTGCCCGGTGTGCCCGTGCCCTCAGGCTCGCAGCTCGCAGGACGCGTGTCGTTATTCGCGCTAAATTGAATTTGTTATCCGGCGGAAGTTTGTTCGATTCATTACGCGCCTGTCAGCTGAGGCAGGGAAGGGGTGGGGAGCGGGGTGCGGGGCGCGGGGCGGGGGTGTGTTGTTTTTGCAACAAATTCATCACAAAGGAATTATCTCTCTCCCGATCACCACAGAACAAAGCCCTTCTACTAGATTAGACTAGTGTGTAACGAGAATCACTAGTCATACACACACACACACACATATATTTATATGGACACTAAGTTGTGTGCACGTATACATATACGTACACACATACGAGTAGTATAATACGCATGTATGTATGTTTTTAGTGTTTTATTAGAGTCAAACGGAAGATCTGAATATCCGTGTGGAAGACACTGGATACTATTTTCTCCGAAAAATCATAACCCGTCTTCAATTTAAAATTAAATACACATACTCAATCAAACTTCATAGCTAAGAAGCTATGAACACCAGGATGAACACCAGGCACACCCCGGACACTCCACTAAAACTCCCTACAAACGCCGCTGTCGAGTTTACCTACTCTTCACACAACTACGCAGATGTCGTTCGTACACACGCGTGAATGTGTGCGTTAGAGCTAGGGCTACTGAATTGTTTTATTGAATAGTTGTGCCCCTTGAGTTCATCTGGTGACGTAAAGTAGTTTATAGACTTGCTATAATGTTGAGTTACATAAATAGCATGGAGCCAAATAAAATTATACTTTTCTAATTAAAAGGGTGTATGTATTGCCGCGTAAAACCGATAATAGATAGGTACCTAGACATCTATTTCTGTTAGTAGGTACACATTCGCATATTATTTTACACTTACCTAAGAAGGAAACTTTATTCTAACACTATAATTATTCCTCCAGGCATTATCAATCCGTGCCCAAAACTGGCTGTGCAGTTTACGAATTTTGAGTTAAAAATTACTAAGTTACTATAAAGCAACGTAATTTAAAAGTTTCTAATCTTACGTTATACGGTGGGGAGTGTCCGTTCTATCTGTATTATCTAGTCTATGATACTGGTTTTGATAATATGGAATCCACTACTTCTAAACTATGATATACCAAACAAAAAAAACCATCAACATTTTTTTTGACAAAAGACCATACGTACAAATATTAATACAACCAAATCAGAACCTCCTCCTCTTTCGAAGGATGTCATAAGTACGCACGGTTCAGTCTAGTACGTTGTTAAATTATTAACTTTTTCTTAAAATGTTACTAGCGCTCCGTTCCGGCTTCGCTCGGATATTGTTATATAAAGACTATTTATCGAATTAAAAACTATCCTATCTTTCAAGTTGGCTCAAACTGCACACGGTGTGCAAATTTGATTAAAATCGGTTAAGTAGTTTAGGAGTCCATCGCGGACAAACATCGTGACAGGAGATTTATATATATTAGAAGATAGGTAAACGATGTCCAAACTCACAATAAATGTAATTTTAAAAATGAACTCGATTTTTTTATTTAAATCAAACTCAACAAAAGCATTCTAATAATATATATAACAAAAAAAATATTTTACATACCTTGCAAACAAAAGTAAAGCGAAAGTGTAATAAAAAATAACAAAACTATAAATATAGCATAGATTTGCCTTATCGCAAAAAGCGATCTCTTCAAAACAACCGTGATCACAGCAGCTATAGAGGTATAATATTTAACCCGTGTAAACTTTGAATAAACATTTGAAATACGAGACAAACATTGATTAATATCACAAGCTTCGAACAATTCCACAAAATACATAAATAACTCATAAAATAAATCACTTTTGTTTTCCTCGCGCACGAAGTTCAAAGATCGCTTCAAAGTTAAATTGTTCCGTCATAAAAGTTATCGTTTCGCATCGCCCTAAATCTCCCGTCCCATGTGCACACTGTCACACTGTGCTGTCACAAAATGCCCAATATTTTTTCTCGAAAGATTTGTTGAGAATTCTCGATAGTCCCCGAGCGTCCATAACTCAGGCTCCTGGGTTGGCTCGTAGCGGGGGAATTTGCAGCATCACGCATATTTAAGGTTGCCATCCGATCGGGTTTCCCCGGATTTGTTCTTGTTTGTAGGGCGTCCAGCGTCCAATGAGCGTGGCCCGGATTACTGAAAATTAAGTCTTGGCCGGCCCGCGACATTCGCACTATCCCGCATGCAACATGCAACCCTGTCGCTAAATTCTTATTGAAATGATGATAAAACGATAACTATATTTAATTTTATTTCTATGACAGAAAATAGAGCCAATTTAAAAAAGTTTCAATGATTGGGACTGCCGATAGAAGGGAAAACTTATGACTCAGAATCTGATAGTTCATTTTGGAAACTACGCGGATGAAACTGGAGGGCGCTAACATGGTTATTTATTTTAATCTTCTAAGCATGGCCATCTAGAAATGCGTAAGGTCCCGAATATTTCTTTCATTTACGAGCGTGAAGATGAGCTTCATTCACAGCCCACAAAAAATCTGTGTATGGTAAGCCAAAACAAATTTTAATTTCAAAAGAATTTGACTTTATCATTTCCGGGTTTGGGAAACGTTTGAAACCACCGGATTTTCTCTAAAATCCGGGGGTTTCACGCGTCTTGTCCTGGTTACCAAATTTTAGGGATGGCAACCCTACGCATATTGAATAGGACGTTATTGAATTAGAGCAGTTTGACCCAGATCAGGCGATCTCTCAACCGGCAGCTATTACGTAATGAGCTTCGGATGGGACGGCCGGACGATGTTGATCCGTCTTGGAATGAAAAATTGATTATTTATTTCATAAACATTTTATACTAGATGTCCGCCCCGGCGATGCCCGTGGTACATTATATAGTACTCATCAGGATCCCGTACATATGAACAACGGTGAAAGAATGACTGAAATCGGTTCAGTCATTCCTGAGAATATCGCTTTCAAACAAAACACCTCTTCAGCTACCTGCTACGCCACCTGTCGGAAATTGGTAGTACCAACACAGATTGAGAAAAAAAAGATTAGCAAAGGTTTTATATTAAAGTGGTATGTAATCTGTGATATTCAATGACGCAATCTTAGACACATGCTGTCATGTGTCATGTCAAAGCACGAAACGTACGAAAACTCTCAAAATGGAATATTTTTTCCCGATTTTGTTACATTCTTGATTCATACTCCGCTTTTATTAACAGTAGCGTTATTTTCTATAGCCTATAGCCTTCCTCGATAAATGGACTATCCAATAGAAAAACAATCTTTCAATCCGGACCAGTACTTCCCGAGATCCTAGCGTTCAAACGAATAAACAAACTCTTGAGCTTTATAATATTAGTATAGATTTTTCTGCTGTAATAAATTTGTACTTAATCGTCATCTTACCTGATGGTAAAACTATGTGGAACTAGTAGAGCTAAACTAAGTAACTAAAAGAATCTGATTCAATCTCCACTTGAAGCCATGAAGATTGTATCCCTATTCGTTTCTTTTTGTGTGTGTTTTACTGCTAAATTGACATATCAACATTTGTATATTTATTTTTATGTCAAAATAAATAAACTTTAATGGACACAGATTGTTGCATAACTTTGGCGTGTTTTAGTGATGCATGCGATGCGTGAAAATAAAGGATCAATAAGAGAGCTCGACTTATCGAAACAAAAATGACAGTTTTATGAATGTCATTTATCAAACAAAATACACATCAAACAACCCAAAGGAGACAACTCAGAATGACAAACGTGAGTCGTGATAAATGGGTGAAAACTTATCGCAAATTATTGACATTGATATATTAGTATCAGATTTCTTTAATAAAATGCAACACTGACGCCAGCTGTGACAAAATTGAGAACTATTTTGATAGGATTTTGAAGTGAAAACTTATTTTCGCGCCACAGACAAATTTTTCGTGGGCTCTGATTTGAATTCTAGTGTCACGCTCGTAAATGATAAAAATTTTCGGGTAAACTCGGGACTATGACCACGGCCACGCCCTGCG
Source organism: Ectropis grisescens (assembly GCA_017562165.1). Classification (NCBI taxonomy): domain Eukaryota; kingdom Metazoa; phylum Arthropoda; class Insecta; order Lepidoptera; family Geometridae; genus Ectropis; species Ectropis grisescens. The sequence goes on along the minus strand of CM029797.1, from coordinate 112,191 downwards.
GTTTCACCCGCGTAGTATCCTAAGTGAGCTATCAAATTCTGAGCTGTAAGTTTTCATGTCTATCGGCAGCATCGAGTAACTTTAGCTTCCGCGCAAGCACGGAAGCCTTAGCTAAAAAATATTGTTCAAATCTTTCTGTCAATTCTTGCGGGAGGGGAAAGTTGCACGCTAGCGCAAAGCCGCAGTATTACATACAAAACATACCTGTACCGATCCATTGCCGATCATACTCAACAACCAATTCACTGACTCATAAAAAATTAAGCACTATTCACAAATCTAGCCCCGCCCTCAGCCACAGTATATTATCAAACTCCATGGCCCACGCGGACTATCACGTTCACGAACACTCCGCTGTGTGTGTAGCTCGGCGCCGCCACGCTCCGCTGTGTGTGTAACTGTGTATGTGTGTGTAGCTCGGCGGCGCCGGCGGCGGGCGCGGGCGAGGAGGGGGGCGAGGCGGGCGCGGGCGGCGCCGCCACGCCCGCTGTGTGTGTAACTGTGTGTGTGTGTAGCTCGGCGAGCCGGCGGCGGGCGCGGGCGAGGAGGGGGGCGAGGCGGGCGCGGGCGGCGCCGCCACGCTCCGCTGGCCCGCGCTCCGCTCCGCGCACGCGGGCTGGTACCGCTGCCGCGCGCGCTGGCTCGACGCCGACTACTCCTCCATCGGGTACTACCTCAACGTCATCGGTGAGTTCATACAACTCTTACTTTATAGAGGGTAGAACAAGGACTTGTTTTTGAACTCCATCTCTTTACCCTGTTCTTACGATCTGTCTGGCTCCCATTCATAGTACAAAATTTGCTTAGTTTGGGGTCAGATGGTGCTGTGTGGGAAATTACCAGCAATATTTATAAATTTTATTTATTTGTAATTTATCTGGAAACATTGCCCTTCAAGTTGCAATACAATGATGCTAACACTTAACTGCCTGACGGTAGAATAACTGGCTAAATTGTGGTACTTCTCTGGGGAAGTACCTCGGACGCTGTAAAGAGTCTTACCACTACAAAAAGAAGGGAAGATAGGCCTTTTCCCAAAGTTTAGGCTAGGAAATAGTACGAGTATAATGTATCTGTTGCAGCGGAGGAGGAGCAGACGGAGGCAGCCACGGAGCCGGCCGAGGAGGAGCCCGAGCACCAGCGGGTGGAGGTGGCGGTGGGGGGGAACGTGCAGCTGCACTGCCCCAAAGGTGACCGCTGTGCTTTCACAGGATCTGTTTATCTCAATAGTCACCATGCTACTAAAAACAAACTAATTAGTCTGAACTTATCCGACAATGTTGTGGTCTCGTGGTTCAGTTTGCTGTAAGTCTGCTTGCGCAGCTCAGGGTCGTGCATTGGTTTATATCGAATACAAATACTTTTCATGTGCCTGGGTTTTTCTAGTAGAAGTTTGAATTTTTATGTATTTGATGAACTTTGATTTCTATACTGCAAGTTTCTCTTAGTTCTGTGTGAAATGTATACCAATACGTATTTATTAATATATATGTGTATTTTTAATTTACAAACTCAATGTAATGCAGGTACAGTAATGTTACACGTTTTGTCACTTCTTTTTACGATTTTTCGAAGAAGTGACGTCACAACTGCCTATGATGGCCAAAGAAACTAATTAGGGGTTCAATTAGGTTATGAAAAATATCGTACACGCTTTACACAAACAAAAAAACTGAACATTTTTAATCAATACAATAATCCAAAAACTAAACAGTTTTACAAAAAAAAATGCAGTCAGAAAACTGGAAAACGATTAACTCAGAATTGGATAGCTTCCTGTGGAAACTGCGCTGGTGAAACCGGGGGCGTGGCCGCGACCATGGTCTAGAGATCATACGAGTTTACCCGATGATTTCCTTCACTTACGAACGTGACGTTTAAACTCAATTCACAGACCACGGAAAACCTGTATATTGTACATAAAATAAGATGTAGTGTTATGGGCCACCAGGTTTTTTTTATCTAGAATAAGTTTGCACTTGACCACCATCTCGCCTGATGTTAAGGTAGGAACAAAGTTCCTTTGAATAATATAAAAACAGCACAATTTGGAAAAAAATGCCTAATATTTATTATTAATGGTTCGATCACCTGAAAATTGAAGTTGGCAACACAGTTCACGGGCCGTTTTTACGCGTCACTTCCGTTACATATTTTTGTTCCGGTTGTAGTCTCACATGTTTTTTCGGTTCGGCCGCGCAGGAACATTTCTATCTTCTCCAAGACCGCCGTAAGGAACTCCGTTCCATTTGTGTGTTAATGTGTTGCTTTAAATAGAATATCACTTTATCTTTCGTTAACATACACACATAAACATTAAACCAACTAAATAACGTCGCGGAATAACAAATTAAAGCAATAACTATCTTAAATAATCTCAGAAATAATGAAGTAAAATGTATCTCGGAATAATTGTGGAATATTTTGGCGTGAGGGAACGCGCGGTTTGACGCCGGCGTCGGTGGAGGGAAACCACACGGTTCATGTTTAAACAGCTTCAGGATCGGAGAGGATGGTTTAATGGGGAATCTCCGGTTCTTGGGCCTGATTTTTCTAACCACTAACGTGACACGTTTAGGGAATCACGTAAAATTATAAATACGAGTATGTTATGTATGGGGTAGTCGGGAGACCGGTCACTGAATTGATCCCTCGTGCACCCCTGCCTTTTCGAAGTCAAGCAATGCCACTAACTTGAAACGGTGAAAGAAAGCATCGCGATGAAACCAACATGTTCTTAAAATCTTCCGAGCTCACGCGTCATCTACCAACTCGCGCGAAGCCAGCGCGCAGCGTGGTGGGTAACAGCGTGGTGGGTAACAGCCTTGACTCCTTCCTTGGTCCCAAGTTCCAGCAATGGGAACATTTAGTGGGCTGATTATGATTGTGCTTGTAAATAAATTTGAAGTGTCTTTATTTTATATTGTTTTATTATAAATGGAAAACAAAAAACACGAACACAATAAAAAAAATGAGACAACGTGATCACAAAACATTATCATCACATCGGCATGGCTACTCTTACGATCTACCTAACTATTCAAATGAATAAACTCATCATCCAGTCAAAAAAATCTACTTCACGATATACAACCTTAAAAATGTAAAATAAAACATATTAATAAAAGAGGCTAAAGAGATTAAAGGGTACGCAAAAGTTAAATGTATTTCTATGGGGTTAAAGGTCAACTGTTCCCAAAGTTTTTCAACGTACATCTTGGCACAGGGTCGGGGATCTGTGACGCTGGATCCTTTGATTCTCATATTGATTACAGTCAAGTGATTGAGGTCACTATTTTATGCCATTTATTTTTAATTATTTGGTAAATATTTGAAGAATTGGAACGAAATTTACTTGAAAACTTGGTTAAAATATATTGTTCAAATTTGCTCTAAGAATAATTAATTTCCATCATTTTAGGTATCGACCAAAAAAACACATGAAAATCAAAACCAAAGTTACGTCACGCTTATATACGATTTTATGGAGACGTCATAACCCTCCCTCCACTCCGGACTTTGATGATCAACTTTTGTTGATTTTAAATAATTTAATAAAACAAAATACTTGAACCATACTTTTTCTTAACCTACATGACGGGCTTATTAGAATGGTATATTGAGATCCAGCCATCATAAAACATTAATAATAATTCTGAATAAAACAAAATCAAATCATGCAACCCTGAACCATGCTCCCAAACTGCTTACATTTTCATATTCGCATCGTGGGAGCGCGCATCGCCCCGCACGATTACCCCCTGCACTGTATTGACACCTTCGTCGAACAACTATATGACTTATTAGACTGTATGACTATACTGACTGTATGACTGTATGACTGCAATTTTTAAGAAGTGTGAAATATACTTGTGTTGTTATATAAGTAACGAGTCCCCCCCTCCTCCCCGCAGGCAGCGTGGGCTGCTGGTGGCGCCGCGTGCTGGGCAACGCCAGCGAGGCGTGGGCGCCCGCCGGCTCGCACCACGCGCACGGCGTGCTCGGTACGTGCGGCTTATACTGTATACACTGCTGGTTTTGTTAGAATACATTTACAATGTGCGGCTATGTGTATCGTAATGTATACTGTTTTTATTATTTCAATTGTGTTATGGACTCGATATGGGTGGTGGTTTTGTTGAGACATTTTGCTGTTGTGCAGGTCTAACGCGACATTATATACTGTTGGAGATATTATCTCATTGTTTTTTGCAAATTCAGTACTTACGTGCGCACTCACATTAGGAGTAGTTTAGTAGTTTTCTATCATCATATTAAAAATACTGTTGTCACCTGCGTAACGTTTTTGGTATAAATTTTCAGGACACAGTACAAAAAAGCTAATAAGTTACTCGTCTACCACGTACAATGATCATGGGAATCGTACGCGGCAATTGCTCCACACGCTATCTACTGCCGTATATCTACTTACGCGATGTTTCCCCGCAGGCATCAAATAAGCAGTGTACTAAGATAAAACTAAATAAACTACCACCGTTCTCATATACAACGTACCACAAGCGAAACAAGCTAGTTACGAGCGTGGCAATATCGTTCCACGTGCCACTCACTGCTGGATATGTACCAAGTCGACGTGATTCCGCAGGTATCAAGAAAACAGTGTACGAAAAGAAAGCTAAATAAACTACCACCACTCTCATGTATAACGTACCACGAGCAAGGCAGTCTAATTTTGTACGCGGCAATATTGTTCCACACGCTATCCATCACTGCAAATGTAGGAACTCGTCTTTCCCTCGCAGGTATAAAAGAAGCAGTGTACGAGGAGGGCGGCGAGTACCGCTGCGTGGGCGCGCGCGGCGCGGCGCGGGAGGCGGGGCGCCTGCGCGAGCTGAAGCGCGTCACGCTGCGGGTGGCGGGGGGGGCCACCGCCGCCGCGCTCTCCGCGCAGCCCGCGCTCGCCGGGTGCGTCCTCGTCACGGTCCCATGTCATCTGTGTCACGTTCCCTCGTCACGGTCCCATGTCATCTGTGTCACGTTCCCTTGTCACGGTCCCATGTCATCTGTGTCACGTTCCCTTGTCACGTTCCCATGTCATGTGTGTCACGTTTCCGTGCCCCTCAAACATGGCATAACTCTTTCTTTAAATACTACCCGCATTTGTACTTAAACATCATGTCATTCTTCGCATAAAGATTAGTGTCGCAAAAACGTTGGTTTCCAAATTTTAAACGTAGAACTCAAAAAAACATGTTCCCGTAAAAAAAGGCTTGTTATTTTTTTCAAAACAAAAACAACCTTATTAGCAGCAGTAATAGTGACATTCGTGTGTGGGCTGTGTGGCAGGTGGCGGCTGGAGTGCGGCGCGTGCGGGCGCGGGGTGCGCGTGGCGTGGCTGCGCGCGGGGCGCGGGCCGGCCGCGCCCGCCGACCTCACGCCCGACCTCGCGCAGCACTGCTGGCGCGCCGTGCTGCACGTGCTGCACCACGACGAGGTACCACACACACACACACACACACCTCACACATACACACCCTCACACACACCCCTCACACATACACACCCTCACACACACACCTCACACATACACACCCTCACACACACCCCTCACACATACACAACCTCACACACACACACCCACACTCCTCACACACACACACCCCTCACACATACTTACACAACCTCTCTCACACTTACACTCCTCACACATACACACCCTCACACACACGCACCCTCACACACACCCTAACACTCACACAACCTCTCTCATACATTTTTATAATTTTGTTCATTCGTTTTGCTCACATAACCCTACTTTAACTTGTTTGCTACAGTCACTTTATTAGTGTATTTACAGTAGCCCCACAGTCCAACAAATCATATAGGTAGTCGTTCGACGAAGAGGTGACAGGTGAGACAGGGCAATTGTGAACGTCCGGAACTAGACGCCGAGAGTGCGCTCCCAAACTACGAACACGATTATGTTAGCAATTTGGGAGCGTGGGTCAGAACTCACGTTTGACTTATGTTTTCATTTCATTTTATTCTGAATTATTGTTAATAATTAAGAATTATTCTTAGTGTATGTGTTTTAATAATGCTGCTGATTTTTAACAAAGTTATAAAAGAATTAAAAACAAATGTATTACTTAGCATTTTGTGTCACAACTATGTTATCGGCGTTTACCGCAGATTACAGGAGTCCTGTGGCTAGTCTGGTAGTTATCCTGTATGCTGTAGTAACGCGGTCCCCGGTCTCAGGTGTGGTGCGTGGCGGCCACGGCGGGCGGCGGCGCGGTGGCGGTGTTCCCCCCGCGCGCGCCGCACCCCTCCCCCGCGCCCGCGCGGCACACCGTGCGCGCGCCGTACAACGCCGCCGTGACGTCACCGCCCGGCGCGATGCTCGCCAGCCTCGCCTTCCTAGCCATGCAGGGGGCTTTGATAGCTCTGTGAGGGGGGCGGGATCTGGGATTGGGGAATCTCTCGATTGTGTGTCCAATTTTATCTGACGCGGTCATAAATAGCGTTTCTCTTCACTAAGCAGCGAGCCCTGTCAGCTCTGTGAATGGGATTTTGGAAAGGTGAATCTCTTGATTGTGTGTATAGTCCAACGTGATCATAGATTGTGTTCTTCCTTAAGCAATGGAGACGTCTCCAACGTGGCCTCGCCTTCCCAGCCATGCAAGGGGCTCTGACAGCTGTGTGAGGGGGGGGGGGCTGTGGGATTTGGGGTAGGGAACTCTCTCAGTTATGTGTCAAATGATAACTGACGCGGTCACTAATTGTGCCGTCTCCTATGTATTGAAGGTTACAAATACTATCATACAAGATCATAAAGTTTATATCAGCCAATACGGGTGATATTTTATGTACCATTATGGTTACAGGTAAACTTCTGGCAAAAAGGTTAAAGTTTACCCATAAACGCGTAGCTTAAAACTGAACAAAGAAATATCGATGACTCATTTCACTATTCAGACCACGGTAAATATTCCGGAATTAATAATACTAGAGAGTTTCACAAAAGTAGTACCACCGACTCATCTTACCTAATCTAATAAAGCAAGACAAAGTATACAACGAATATAAATAACTTTTAGATAATGTTTTTATTTGCCACTGTCCAGAGGTTCCCCGGGTCCCCAACGAATGTGATGCAAAGAACTTAATAAAACGTCCAAGCGGAACGTACTCCGTTCTAGTACTCTAGTCGTACCATACGATCTCTTACTCTAGTCTCCGTAGTGTCTACTTGTATTACTGTAATCATTTGTTACTACTCTAGTGTATTCCTACTCTTATCTCCTACTACGTCGCTGTGACCTGCGGGCTTTGGATTAAGTACTACCTTTCAATCTTCTTGATCATTGATTGTTTTTCTAATGTAATGTTGTTTCAAGTAAGTTGTATATTTAACCAAATACCAAATGTACTTTTCCAATACAAAATTTTATATGTATACTGCATTTCATAGCTAATTTGTCAGATAATAACCAAGAGCGTAGTTGATAGTATACGCTGACCACTGACTCATATCACTCTAATTTTTTTATAGTATAGAGTGACGAAACAAGCAGGACATGTGCCTGATGGTAAGCAACTTGCAAGCCCATAACAACACAGTGACACGCAGCTATTGGAACATGTTTTTTATGAATGCATTAATTTATTTGACACACAAACTTATCGATTACGTTTTCTACACAACACATGTAAATCCAGAAAATAACGAGTATTTATTAGGTTCGCTACAAATCGGAGTCGTAAATACGAAATCATAAGATTACAGTTCTGTGTAAAATTAGTCGGACTCTCAATGCATTTCAATATCTGTATCAGTATTATTTTTGAAACAGTTGGTGTTTGCATTTTTATTAATATTTTGTGAACGCAATTCTGTTTAATTCCCTTATTTATTTTTGTCTTGACTTTTAACAATTCTTGTTGAAAACAAAATAAACGCATTATAAATGTCTAACCGATTGTATAAATTGGCGTCACCGTTACTCACCACTCACATTTACCGTTATTGTTATATTGTACTCATAAATAAATAAGCATTATCCAGTATGTATCGTGATGTTTGAATTTGTTTATAGATAATATTCCACTCGGTGTTTCGTATTTCGTAGGTAGTTCAGGTTGCAGCGACAAGTTTACATTAAGGCCTAACTTTCTTCATGCCCTCTTTCGTTTTCTTTCTCTCACCTCTTTTCTCTTATTTTCTCGTGATTTAGAAACAGGAAGCAAATGTGCCAAATTGTTGATATTATTGAAATAATAGAGTTTCTTATATTAAATCATGGATTTGAAATTTTGTTTATATAATGTATATTTATGGGATATGGAAATTAGTGCAATGTAAACACCAAAGATGATTTAGAATTTATGTCAGTGCTAGTCATAAGTAAAGTATTGGAGAAGTTTACACATTTTGTGATATTTCATTGTTAACCATCAATTATTAAAACTTACAAGCAACAGTTCATTATACTAGATTGATCTGAATTTCTGTTAACATTGCAAATTCAAGAGTTATAGGATTTATAATTGTGTTTTAATGTATGTCCTCACAGTTTCCTGTTCAAAGGAATTGTATGAAGTTAAATATTTTATGCATTACCATTATAATTAAAATATAAACTACTTTTTATCCCGTCAAAGTAAGCGTTTGCTAATTCACGGGCTACAACGTCAAGCGTAACCAATGATACATAACTATGTAAAGGTATCTGATCTGTACTCAATCTAACCCTATACTTTTTTAAACCATCGAAAAACGTATGATATTTTTTAATCAAAATATCGTATTTGCTACAGAATAAAGGTTATATTACTTTGTTCAGCTAAAAAGTCTTTTCAAGTGTCACCAACGAACGAAAAAATAAATACAAATAAAGATTAAAACCCATCGATCAAGTTTGAGACGCGCCTTTCAAGTAAATGTGTAAACTTTTTCAAATTAATCAATTCGCTAGCGTAATATCCAATATATTTTATATAGATGTCAAATTCTCGAATAAAATATGATGTATCATAGCTTAAAAGAAAGTCGTGTAAATTCGATGTCAATTTTAGACGCCCGTTTAGTCCGGGAACATTTTTGTATGGGACAAATGTTTGCTACCACAATTTTTGCAACAATCTCGTAGATCGTAAGTGTGGATTTCTATTGAATGTTTCGATGTTGATGTTATCGGTGGATAGTTTTGTATTAGATTAAGTTTGTATTTCATTCGCTCTCATTGTGTAACTCCTTATAAGATTGAATTTAATACGTACTGGATTGTATCGATGTAGACGTCTAAGTCGCTTAACATTAAATTATACAGACATATTTATTGCCTAACGATACCAAATGTTAACGTAATTACAATCGATCCATCTAATTGTTTCATTGTATACGCAAAGTCATATTCATAAACAAAATTCGTGATAGTATGGACTTTTCATCTGATTTTCTATAATAATATCTCGGACTAATTTGTCCACACAATAGAATTGATAAGCAATAATTCAGTATCTTCACATAATATTACATCATTCATTACATTCTAAGATACATTTTAGTACGTTTAAATTCTTTAATATTTATCAATACAGTTATTGTTGTTAAGAATTGTGATATCACACGAGGCGCGGGCGCGTCGCGGGCCGGAACGTTAATTATATCGCGAAAGAATTTAATCACTTAGTTTAGTTAGGTAGTAGTGAGATGTATTTTTGTACCGTGTCTGAATTCGTCAATTGGATGTTTTAATGTGAACAGAGTTATGTTGTACCTGGAATCGTGGTCGATCCGTCCATTGCGGAATTTTAGATAGATAAGGAGCTACGTAGACCCCTCTCTCTTCTCCTGGCAGTACTGTGTCCTCTGTCGCCCTTCCCGCTGGATTCCTACAGATTGCATTTGACCTAACTACTTATCGAAATCGAATCTCATGAACACGACAACAATGTGTTACGCATGTTTTAGATTGAAATGTCCTCTTCGCACATTTTCCCATTTTAGATGTGTAGTGCGCCGCGGCCCCGCACCTCTATTCTGGTTTATATGGATGACATGTTGGTCGCGTCCGCCGCTTCCGCCGCCCACGCAAACTCCTATCTCAACAATACATCGGAATTGCTTCCGAATTTATTTCCGAAGCCCATTGAAGTGTGAAACTCGAACGTTTTATATAAATAGGAAACCCGGGCGCGACCGACGTCATCTCCTTTCACCGAGTTTTCTTAGCGTCCATTCTCGATCTAGTATCGCGTTAAGGTGCCAATGTAATTATTTAAATAGAATATATATTTACATTAATAATATACATACATTTTATTGTTTACTTTGATATTAAATGTACAGAATCCATACAGCCATCGCAATGTGTTTATGGAAACTCGTATACCGGAAAATAAACGATATAAAAAAATTAATAGACTTTTTATTTTCATCCTCCGAGACATTAAGTCAGAGTAACTTGGTTTTGTGAATTTCAATACAGCTCGTATTCGAGCAAAACGCAGCTCTTTGGTTATAGAAATAAGGCTGGCTTTGGGTTGGGAATGGGATATTTAATAAAATTAATTTCACTAAGAGTGCGTAAGGAGCCGCCGATGCGTGGAATCGAACGAGCGATGGAACTCCGGAACTTTCTAGAAAATTAGAAGAGCTCGTAAATCTACTTTGTCTGTGGAAATATTGACAATGCGCCGTTTCACTACAGCTGATATATATCACTTGGGAAAGTTTCGCGGCGAACGCAAAGGAATATAAAAACTATAGAAATGTCATGAATTAATAAAATTTGGCTGCGAACAAGGATAAACTAAAGGTATTAAAGATGAGATAGAATGTTAACGATGGTCCAAAAATACATAATAGGTTTCTGATGCATGTTTATGCACGTCGGGTAAGTGCGAATTGACGGATGATACATGTTCTAGAAACATGTCTTTCTTGGATCATACCATATGCAACTAAATATCAATAAGTGTCAAGTTATCATTTTCACTAGGAAAATAAATTAGTTTGTCGTAGACTATATGCTTAACGGATCGATTCTCACAAGGAAATCTATTGTAAAAGACTTGGGTGTTATGTTTGATGAAATTTACGTTCCATAACCACTATGAATACATTGTGGAACGAAGTTCACGGTTTCTTAGCTTTATTTCGAGAACTACAAAGAAATTTCGTCAAACAAAGAGTTTCCTGTATCTTTACTACACTCTCATCCGTAGTATACTGGAGTACAACTCATCAGTCTGGTTTCCTTTCTACAATGTACACAGTGATAGGACAGAGCGCATTCAAAAACGATGCCTAAAAATTATGAGTTACAGATGTGGCATGGGTCGCAAGCTCCCATCGTACAATGATCGTCTACAATATTTTCACGTTACGTCCTTTAATATTCGTCGTAATTATATTGATCTTACACTGTTGCATAAGATCGTCCATTCTTCGATTGACTCCCCAACCCTTCTTTCTCTTTTAAATTTTAATACACGTTTCCGGTCTCTAAACGTAATTATAATACCTTCAGTTTGCAAGTTTTTACCAATAATAAATACATCTTATTATAATCCCATAGTCAGAATGAGTACAACGAGTCCTTGTCACCAATAGGGACATTGTCATTTTACATTTAAAGTTATTTGGCTGGCTGCTATGACGCCGCTCCAACGCTACGGCGCTAAGCTGCTACGCTATGCCATTGCCAGTTATTCTACCGGCAAGAAGTAATATGATGACATCACTGTGCTCTGGTTTGAAGGAAAATGTTTTCTGTGAGATTGCAGGTGTAGTGTGGTGGGTCTTTGGAGTGAATTTAAAATCCAGCACACTAATTTACAACTATTTAATAATGATTGAGACACCTAACAAAATATGAAAACAGAAATTGAAAATAAATTACAATTAAATTATATTGGCATTTGGTATTGAATAAATACAGGTAGTAGGTTCGTTTTAGGGGGAAATTGGATTGCAGCATATAGGTACTATCCTGGATCAGTAGGGGTCCATCCAACTGCTCAGCAAGTTTGGTGTGACCTTTGGACCGCAATGTGGGCTGACTGTGATCGCCACGGGAAATAGTGCCCGCAATGTGAACCCTGGAATTTATCCATTGAACAAGTTAATTACTGTTCGGGTTAGATTTCCGTAGGCCGACAATTATCACAATTAAATACTCGGCTGATTTTAAAATTTGTTTGTGGCGGGTTACGGAAATCGAAACGGAGAACAAAAACAATTAGGTAAGCTGCAATTAGACATTAGACATAGGTACACAGGTATTATTCTTTGAAATCACATGATGAATCACACTTACCCAACAGCAGGGGATTAAAATAGCACTTTGGGAGAAATATGTAGTTTTAAATTAAAATTAGTTATTACGTAGTATTCAGCCTTGCATCGACATCTCAAATCGCAAATGGTTTTTCCTAGTCATCGCCGTGCACTCGTAGTGTTGCACCGATGCAGTAGGGATGTTGGTAGAACAAAATCGACTTAGCGAAATCGATAAATATCATTTTATTTTTAATTCTTTTAGCCATATAAAAATAACGTTACACAGGGTGTAGAGATAACATATCTTATTTCTCTGGGTGAAGAGTGCAGTGCAGTGTTAGGTAATGATTTGGACTTCTCATGTTCCAATAGCTGCGTGTCACTGTGTAGTGGGCAGGCATGTTTCTTACCATCAGGCACATGCCCTGCTCGTCTCATCTCTCTAAAAACTGTAAAAAATACCCCACAGCCTGCATCCCGCACCCCGCGGCCTTTACGACTGATTTCGCTGAACAAAGGAATGTACTAGTTATTCAAAACTCATGTGTGGGATATAAGAGCAAGCTCTCCGTCTGACAGGAGAAAATTAAGAAATCTACTAACTTTTTGACCTCACTGGCACCGACTTCAAATAGATGAGTGAGTAGCGTTTATAATAATGATTTTAGTTTATTTTTCGCTTTTGAGTGCCTATTTGTGGTTTTGAAGTCGGTTTAATTTTTTGTACGAAAATAGTTTATATGCATAATTTACATTGCATATATGCATAGCATTGAGCATTCAATTCGACTGTTGATGAGACGCATGATAGTCTTTGGGCATTTTTATTTTATTTATTGTGCTACTAAATACAGGGCCAGGCTACATCGGACCCAGACCCGACTCGGAGCACTCTGGACTCCACCTAGTCTTGTCGCTACTACCCCTAGAGTGTATGTACAAAATGCAGAAGCCCACCCGGAGTCAAAAAACGTACCATACTTCTCAAGTGTACTGTCTGCTTTTCTCAATGTGTGCCTTTAAATATTATTATGCTGTTATAGATGATTAATATTTTGCGTCACCACTATCAAATTTCAAATATATAAATTGTGAACAGTTGTTCATATTATACCAAGCACAGATACGTTCCTGTATAGAGTACTGTTCACACTGTTTGGGATGGAACGGAAAGTATCAACTGGAGGCTCTGGGATCGATCGAGACGTGCCAAAAGACTTAATCAAGCGCAGGCTCAAAGCAACGACACTCGTTAGAAAATAAACTTCAAAGTTTTGAACATCACTGCAATAATTTTTTAGCTTATCAGTTTTTATCGGATACGTTTCGGAGTATGTGCAACTGATCTGCATTGCTCTTTTTTTAAATTGGACTACTTGTGGCCCATCAATGCGACGTTGATCTTTGACTTTTCAAAGATTCCCGAAGAGTTTTGAGTCTACTTTCGTGGTGATACTCGTAATGTCTAGGATGTGGAAAGAGGCTTGAGTTATTTTATCCCGAAGGTTACAATCTTGGTGGTGTTTAATTTGATCTAATAAACTTAGAAGAAACTGATGTATTCTTCTATGTTAGGTCATTTCATGGTAGCTCACATCTGGCGAGATGCCAGTGCAAACTCATACTAATATTATAAAACCGAAAAGTTTATTTTTGAACCCGCTTAACTCAGGATCTACCAAACTGATTTAAAATCTTCTTTTACGGTTGGATACGTTCGTGATTTCCAAGTAATAAATAATATGTAATATGTACCGCGGGCGAAGCTGGGGCGGACCGCTAGTTATTGTATCAGTTCAATCATTTCGTCGTGTTATCATGTGTTGGCTCGGAATGTAGCACTTATCGCCTATAAGAATGTATAGGTGGTAGGTATGTATCAGCGGTATTTGTTTCGCTCGTCTCTCGGCTCAGAGGATCCAATATCGGCGCGTTGTGGACGCTCGACGCTCGCTCGACTGCCGCTGAAGATATTGAAACGTGACGATAGCGTCGGCTGCCGATTGATACAATTATTATATTTTTTAACCCCCGACGCAAAAACGAAAAGATTATTGAAAAGGAAAGAAGGACAGAAACATGGGGAGATAGGTTTGACGTGGCTGAGTCTGGCTGAGGCTAATCTGTGGCATTGTAACTCCCAAATAGAAAACTGGATTTTGCTTATTTTTTTGTCTGAAAGGTGAATAATTAGTCGTGTGTTTATAACTATGATGAAAATCTTTACAGGATGGCCGCTGCCCCAAAATAGTGCCCAACATTTTTTTTACATTATAGTTAACTCTTAACATGGGTAATAACAGAAAGAGTCTGGCTGGTTGACGTCTAGGCTGCGGAATGCGTTGCCTGCGTTGGATTTTACCGTGGCGATGGTTACAAGCTTTGTGTCTTCAATTGGGAGAGTGAATAGGTTTCCTCTAGGTAACCACGTTCCACCGTAGACCGCATCGTCCCTTAAAATCAAGCGAGATGGCGGTCAAGAGTAAACCAATAAGAGTAAGAAAAACACTACACTAAAATACATTTCATATGATATGACTGGCCTCGTGGCTTAGTGGGTAGTAACTCTGCCTGCGAAGCCGAGGGTCGTGGGTTCGATTCCCACAAATATTTGTGTGATGAATTCAAATGTTTGCACTGTGTCTGGGTGTTTATATTTATAGTAAGTTGTATATAAAACTATATAAGTATTGTATCAGCTATCTGGCCGCCATAGCTTTGCTTAGTTTGGGGTCAGATGGTGTTGTGTGTGAATTGTCCACCAATATTTATTTATTTATTTATATTTATATGATTTTGTAGTGGTAGGACTCTTGGCAGAGTCCACCCGGGGAAGTACCACACCGTTGCCAGTTATTCTACCGCCAAGCAGTAATGTGCAAACATTACTGTGTTCCGGTTTGAAGGGCAATGTTTCCAGAGAAATTACAGGGTTTAGAGACATAACATCTAAGATCTCTGGGTGACTAGCGCAGTGCAGTTCTAGGTAATGATTGATTTGATTCGGACTCTTCATGTTCCTATAGCTGCGTGTCACTGTGCTGTTATGTGGCAGGCATGTTGCTTACCATCAAGAACATGTTCTGCTCGTCTCGTCACTCTTTATTTCATAAAAAAATTCAATTCGGAGATTTTCGCGGGTACCTCAATATTTTTAATTTTGTTCTCGTTTTTCGGAGCCGATCAACTGATACCGTGCTGGTAGACCGAGCTCAGCGCCGGGCTGTGAACATCGTTGCTAGACGGTTGTGTGGCGGGCAGGTTCACGCGGCGATCACCCTCGACGTAGCGCGCGTCGTCAGGGCTCTTCATCCCTGACCGCCGGCAGCTGGGACCGGCTCCGCTGCCACAGATCTAGGTTTACGGCGGTCTAGGATAAGTAGGTTTTTAAAATTAACACTTCTTTTGGCGTGCCACAGACAAATTTTTGCATGATAAGAAATCTTTGGGTTAGCTCGGGACCATGGTCATTGGCCATTCAGAAATGCGTCAGCATTTGCCATTAGTCATCGTTTCATGCACATGGCCACACCCTCCGTTTTCAACCGCGTAGTTTCAAAAGTAAGCCATCAAACTCTGTATTATAAGTTTTCCTTTCTATCGGCACTTCCAATGACTGCATTTTTTTTAATGTGCTTAGTATTTGTGTATTTAAAAACTTAGGTTTAATAATACTTCTATAAAAAAATTGCTAATACAAAATACAATAACAAATACAAATTGTATTATAATAAGCTTACTCTTAAGTTTGACAGAAAAAGTGAATATAAAATATCTTTCGACGTGTGACATCCGTTAACTTGTATTTGACCAGCGCGGTAAAATGGCTACTCTCGTCTCGCCCGGTCCTAACCGTCTAGTGGAATACGGCCTTGATTCCCAGCAGTGGGCACATTATTGGGCTGTTTATGCAGTGCCATTATAAAGTCGAACCTGATTACGTCATAGTCGCGAAACAAAGCGCATCTCCGGAACCGGAAGTCGTAAATCCGGCTGGAATGCGCACGGACGTGACGTCACAACGCTGGCCAACTTACCTCATAATACACGACTGGATATATCTACCCGCTATCTGAAGCTGAGTACTATAACAGCGGTCGACAGTCAGATTATGATATGCAATAAAATATTCATCTTCATTGTTGACTGACCTCGTGGCTTAGTGGGCAGTAACTCTGCCTGCGAGGGTCGCTTCGATGCCCACCCAGTGCAAATATTTGCAAAATGTATTCAAATATTTGTACTGTATTTGGGTATGTTCTATGTATAATAAGTACGTATTTAAAACTATATCTTATACCTTTAAACGACCAATTCTTGTAACTATATATATCTATACTAATATTATAAAGCTGAAGAGTTTGTTTGTTTGAATATATCTAGGCTAGGATCTCGGGAAGTACTGGTCCGAATTGAAAGATTATTTTTCTATTGGATAGTCCATTTATCGAGGAAGGCTTTAGGCTATAGGAAATAACTCTACTATTAATTGAAGCGGAGCATGAAACAAGAATGTAACAAAATCGGGAAAAAATATTCCCCTTTTGAGAGTTTTCGTACGTTTCGTACTTTGACATGACACATGACAGCATGTGTCAAAGAATGCGTCATTGAATTTTAGTAATCTGTGCATTGAATATAAACCTTTGCTAAAAAAAATTTTCTAAATCTGAGTTGGTACGACCAATTTCCGACAGGTGGCGTAGCAGGTAGCTGAAGAGGTTTTTTGTTTGAAATCGATTTTCTCAGGAATGAGTGAACCGATTTCAGTCATTCTTTCACCGTTGGATTTGATGTGATGATTTCCCGATGAGTGCTATATAATATACCACGGGCGAAGCCGGGGCGGGCATCTAGTATATATATATAATCTGAATCTCGGAAACGGCTCGAACGATTTTCATGAAATTATGAAAATAGGGTTTCGGGGACGATAAATCGATCTAACTAGGTTTTATTTTTTTTAAACATTGTTTTATGCGCGTTTTTAGACAATGAAAAACTCCTACAATGTCATTAGAATACGATAACTTATTTCGCCACTGTTCTTTAAGTCTCAATGGTTCAGACAGAATATGCTCGCTCTCGGAGTCAACAGGCCTCGGTTCGAATCCTGATAAATACACTCGGGTCCTTTCTTTTTGTTCTGATAAAATCTTTTACTTAGAGCCCTTTATAAACGCATTTAAACCGAGCAGAGCTCGGTCACCCAGGTACTAGGTATTATATCAGTTATCTGGCCGCCATAGTTCAAGCTACGCTTAGTTAGGGGTCAGATTATATTATTATATACAGTGGTAGGACTCTTGGCAGAGTCCGCCTGGGGAAGTACCACACCTTTGCCAGTTATTCTACCGCCAAGCAGTAATGTGCAAACATTACTGTGTTCCGGTTTGAAGGGCAATGTTTCCAGAGAAATTACAGGGCTTAGAGATATAAGATCTTAGATCTCTGGGTGACGAGCGCAGTGCAGTGCTAGGTAATAATTTGGACTCTTCATGTTCCAATAGCTGCGTGTCACTGTGCTGTTATGTGTCAGGCATGTTGCTTACCATCAGGCACATGTCCTGATCGTCTCGTCACTCTTTATTTAAAAAAAAAAAAAAAAAAAGATGGTGTTGTGTGTGAATAATTCACAAATATTTGCTTATTTATTATTTATCTCACTAATTATAAACTAGCCTTGCCTCGCGGGTTTACCTGCGCAGTTCCTGTTCCGTTATTTGTCTCAAAAAGTAGCCTATGTGTTCCAAACTACAACCTAACTGTGGTCCATATTTCAACCCGATCCGTTCATACGTGATTGGAATTATTAACAGCTATTGGAACATGAAGAGTCCAAATAAATCATTACCTAGCACTGCACTGCGCTCGCCACCGAGGGATTCATGATGTTATATCTCTAACCCCAGTAATTTCTCTGGAAACATTGCTCTTCAAACCGGAACACAGTAATGTTTGGACATCACTACTTTGCACATGACTAGACAACTTTGACAACTTTGCACATGACAACTATAGTCAACTTTGCACATGACTTTAGGAGCAAGTGCAAGGCAGAAGTGTTGGGATTGGCTCTATCCGACCACACCGCTCAATTGTAGAGATATCCTGTGAAAAAAATATGTATTAACAAGTATTGGCGGAAAAAAATTAGAGATTACAGTGTCGAAAATATAATAAAATTTCAAAGTCACTTAAAGAACCTTACTTTTTCAGATATATATGAAATATTTGATGCAAACTTAGCATACAACATATTTACAGATTTATTTAAGTTATTATACAACTTGTGTTTCCCTTATAGAACTGTAACAATCAATGTAACAAGAAACGCAACATGGCTGTCTCGTGGGTTAAAACTATGTAGTAAAAAGAAAAGGTTGTTGTTAAAAAAAGTATAATCATACCTGTATTTAAAAAAGAAAATAGGGAGCACATGGAACATTACCGACCTATTGCCCTTATACCTATAATGTCAAAAATATTTGAAAAATATTTTAACCAGCAATTCATTCAGTATTTTGAAAAATACAACTTACTTTGTAATGAGCAAAAAGGTTTTAGAAGAAATAAGACTATAAATATTGCTATACATGATTTTCTTAACAATGTAATGAAAAATGTTGATAATAACAATGCTATCTGTACCATTTATTGTGATATGACCCAGGCATTTGACTATGTCAATCATGATATGATCATGATATTCTTCTGAGTAAATTTGAAGCCTATGGGGTTAGAGGTAATGTACTTGACTTAGTAAAATCTTACCTAACAGACAGAAGGCAAGTAGCTAAAATTACGAAGATTAATACTAAAACTAAACAGGAAGAAATATTAACCTCTAAAGAAAGAACTGTCAAATTTGGTGTGCCGCAGGGAAGTGTGTGGGGACCGTTTCAATTTATTGTCTACATAAATTATTTTCCTAAAGTAATTGAGCATCCAATGTCACTATTTGCCGATGACAGCACAATAACAATAACATGTCAAGATAAAGCTAATTATGAGGAAGATATCAATGCCGCACTAAATTCATCTATCCATTGGTTAAACATTAATAACTTAAAAATTAATTTAAACAAAACCAATTTCATGCAATTTACTCAAACAAAAAATTACTTGAGTAACATAAACATAAATTATCAAAAAAAATAATTGCAGAAGTAACTACAACAAAATTTTTGGGCCTAACAATAGACATGAAATTGAATTGGAAGGCACATGTTGAGATTCTCTGCAAGAAGCTGGGTAGCTTAGCATATGCTCTGCATAGGCTTGCGCCAGTGGTAAAGAAAGAGGCTCTTCGTACATCTTATCATGGATTGGTCGCATCAGTCTTGAGATATGGGATCATTTTTTGGGGGAAATCAACTGAATTTTCAAAGCACAAAAACGATGCATTCGTGCTATGTTCGGGATGCAAGTTACAGGTAGCTGCCGACAAGTATTCATAGACAACCAAATATTAACCCTGCCATGCCTGTACATATTTGAAGTTATGTGTTTTGTAAGGAATAACCCTAATTATTTTCCTCTATTGAGTGACAAAGGAAAACGTAACCGGCGTAATAAGTGTAGACTGCTCATAGACAAACGCAAAAAAAAGATTATGAGTGACAGCATTTTTTGTATGTCTCCTCTTTTATATAATAAGCGGCCAAATGCCATAAAATAACTTAACATAACAATGTTTAAAAGTAAACTAAAAAAAATGCTGATACACAAATGCTATTATACTGTAACTGAATTTTTAAATGATAAGGAAATTAATTGGAATACTAATATTTTAGACATTGTTTAACATGAAATTTTTACTATCTTTAAACTTTATTCCATTAATATCTCAATAGATAGTTTTCAAAATAATCTATCAAATTCTAAGTTTATAAGTTTTCACTTCTATTGGCATTTCCCAATTTTTTTTAAATTGGACCAGTAGTTCTTAAGAATACTGCGTCCAAACAAAAAACCTCTTCAGCTTTATAATATTAATAACATACGTAGATTGAAGGCTATGTTTTTGTATTTTTCTTCGGACAAAATTAAAATACTAAAAGATTAAAGTGGGTACATTGACTCATTCTGGCCACATAAATAGGTAAACTCATAAATATATATCTGCTATTTGACAATAAAAACTCTCCAGTCGTCCCCTAATCCCCGGACGTTCCCAAACGCCCCCAAATCGAGTGAAGTTATAATTGAGATCCAATCACATTAGCATAGTGGTGCAATTACTGCCCTCTACAGCTTGGCGGAGGGTACCACGGTACGCTGTCTGCGGCTTATTACTACTACCTACCCTACACTTTTTAGGGTTCCGTAGCCAAATGGCAAAATACGAAACGAGATTCGTCATGTCTGTCTGTCTCTCTGTCTGTCCGTCCATATGTCACAGCCACTTTTCTTCGAAACTATAAGAACTATACTATCGAAACTTGGTAAGTAGATGTACCTATTCTGTGTAGTGCATTAAGATTTTCATACAAAAAATAGATAAAAAAACAATAAATTGGGGGTGTCCCACACTTACAACTGAAACTCAAACTGTAACTTCTAAAATAAGAGAATGACAAAACTTAAACAAAATGTGTGTTTACCATGTAAGCTTTCAACGAAAATTGTTTTAAATGAGATCTAGTACGTAGTTTTATTTTAATACATCATCAACTCACTATTGTTAAAATACTGATTAAAGTAACAACGAACTACAAGAACTTTTATATTATGTTACTTGCTGCTACGGAAGCCTTTATGGGCGAGTCCGACTCGCACTTGACCACTTTTATTTAAAATGTTAAACGACTGCCGTCTTGCCTGATGTTAATACAGTCTACGATGAAACACGCTTACATAAAACCGATTCACTCTTGACTTGATCCTGGAACAGACTGCAGAAAATAGCGAATGAAGACGTCAATAACTAGTAAAGTAGCACTAGAGTTAAATTGAAAATGTTCTCTATTTTCCTTTTTTTCACCTTATCCGACATAGTTAAAAAAAAATATAGAATACAATTAATGATAAAGGCGTGACCTGACGTTTGTCATTTGTATCCTTTTTTTTTACCCCGAGTCTATGAAATGGCTAATTTATAATGAAAAAAACTCGACTTGACTATTGCCACTATTCGGAAAAACTCACTTTGAGCCTCAAAATTTTCAAAGTTATGGTATTAAATAGGATCCTTACCTATATTAATATGTGCAATTCCTGGGTTTATCGCGCAAATTGTTTCGACAGGAAACTAAACGACAACGAATTCAGTTATTTTAAACTTCGAAGATAAATTCAGGTTTCGTTAGTGAGTTTCCAGTGGTAGCCCCGTCCCCAGGGTGATGACATCGACAGGACGATCCCGCACTCTCCTGATTACATGGTAACGACGCGCAGGCAGCATATTCCATAGCTCACTGCTCTTTACGACAATTAAATTACGATAATCTTATGAAAATTGTTTACAGAGCTTTTCATCGGGACAACCCCATTCACACAACACAACATATTTTCACGAAAGATGAGTTAGACTTGTTCGTCTTCGGAACACTAACTTCGAAATAATGTCGCTTTTTCAAGCTACAAGTATAATGAAACTCCGTTACTCGCTTGTACTTGTATTATCATTTATTTCCACAGGTACATGGGTACAATATGATTTAACAAAGCCATCAATTATTGCTGCCGACCATCTTTCGGCCCTGATGAGAAGAAGATAATTGAATCTTGTATGCCAACTACCAGACTATTTATATTAATGTTATTAAACTTCGTAGGTTGGTACTCTGTAAAATAACTGCGTGCAGGATGGTAGTTAAGAAACGAATAGTTTACCAACTATGGCACTACCGGAATCCAACACAAGAGTTACCATGTATAATGATGTGAAATAATAGTTTTTTCTCTTCTTTTCTTTCTCTTCTAATCTTTTTTTCGCCTTTTTTGAAGTCGGTTAAAAATTCGACTAATTTACAAATCAAGACCAAAAATCATGGCACAAGTAGTTGGATAGAAAAAGAAAGAATTGTCAGGACCTGCCGATAGAAGTGAAAACGTATAACTCAGAATTTGATAACACACTTTGGAAACTACGCAGGTGAAACCTGCTTGTCTGGAATTAAAATTATGATCTAGAAAAGTCTTCTAAGCATGACTATCTATTCTAGAAAATAACTGTGTGGTGCGCCAAAAGAAGTATTTCATTGCAAAAATAAAATATGACTCCTTACTTTCTTCGGACTCGGTGAGAGACTCCGAGTAGGTAGACGGGTAGATGTTAAAGTGTAGTATAATGTATCCGTCACATTTCGGTCAGCGAAGTTTCCCTCTCGCTCCCAGACGCGAGTTTTTGCCCGGACCTGATATCTGCCGGGTGATTTATACAACTCGGGCAAAAAGTTGAGACTCCCGGGACGGACGGTAGGGCTGCCCGGATTACAAGTTTGAAGCTTTATGAGTCGCTGGCCTACGTGGGCGGAGGATGCGATGCTGTGATATTTCTTTGCGTTTTTATTGATTTCAATAAAAAAACTCATTTATGTAGGTACGAGTATGTTTTTCTAAACGTCGTATTTGTAGGTTGTACAAATGTAATTAATTCAATTTCGTAAAGTATCTATGCTTAATTTTAAATTGAAGTCGGTTTTCGATTTAATGGAGATAATTCAATAAGCTTTGTATCTAATAGTCTGTAGAGAACGATAAAAAAGTTTAACTACGTAGGACAAGGTGCTTGTCTCTTGTACATAAGTAAGGTTTAACATAATTTAGTTGTATCTTATTTATTCCCAAACGATTAGCAATCACGCGCGTTCGGTCTCCTTGAAAAAGACCGCCGTACGCGGCTGAAACTTACGTCGAATTGGACTGACTTAATTAAACAGCACTTCATCATCATCATCATCAGCCGCAAGACGTCCACTGCTGAACATAGCCCCCCCCCCCTAGATTTCCACAACGAACGGTCCTGCGCAACCTGCAACCAGCGGTTTCCAGCGACCTTTATGAGGTCATCTGTCCATGTAGTGGGAGGCCGTCCAACACTGCGTCTTCCGGTACGTGGTCGCCACTCGAGAACCTTCCCCATCGGTTGTCGGTTCTGCGAGCGATGTGGCCTGCCCATTGCCACTTCAGCTTGCTTACTCTTTGAGCTATGTCGGCCACTTTCGTTCTTTTGCGAATATCCTCATTACGGATTCTGTCGCGCAAAGAGACTCCGAGCATAGCCTTCTCCGTAGCTCGCTGTTTGACTTTGAGCTTCGTTATGAGGCCCACAGTTAAGGACCACGTCTCAGTTCCATAAGCCATCACTGGCAACACGCACTGGTACTTTCGTCATTAAGCATTGGGGTATTCTGGACTCAAAGATGTGCCGAAGTTTCCCGAACGCTGCCCATCCGAGTTGGATTCTTCGCTGGACCTCTTTGTCGAAGTTGGATCTACCTAATTGGATCTTTTGACCCAGGTAGACGTATTCGTCAACAACTTCGAGTGTGGTATTCCCAACAATAACCGGTACAGTTGAGATATGAACATTTGACATGACTTTCGTCTTGTCCATATTCATCCTCAAACCTACCTGTTGGGATACTCTACTGAGGTCCCTGAGCATAGCACCGAGGTCCTCCAGCGACTCCGCCACAATGACTATGTCGTCGGCAAACCGAAGGTGAGTGATGCATTCGCCGTTGATATTGATGCCATATCCGTTCCAGTCCAGTATCTTAAAAACATCTTCCAGCGCGGCAGTGAACAGTTTCGGAGATTTAACATCTCCCTGTCTCACGCCTTTCTGTAGCTGGATATGTTTTGTGCACTGGTCCTGTAATCGGACAGACATTGTGGCTTTACTGTAGATACACTTCAACACTTCGATATAGCGATAGTCAATGCGGCATCGCTGGAGAGACTGAAGCACTGCCCAGGTCTCGATGGAATCGAAGGCTTTCTCATAGTCCACATACGCTATACATAGTGGCCGATTATACTCCTCGGTTTTCTGTATAATCTGCCGAAGCGTATGGATGTGGTCTATGGTACTATAGCCTTTTCGGAAACCGGCTTGTTCGGGTGGCTGGAAGTCCTCAAACCTGCGTGCGAGACGATTCGTGATTACCCTCGAAAACAACTTATAAACGTAGCTCAGAAGTGAGATGCGTCTGTAGTTCTTCAACAAGGTGTTGTCACCTTTTTTGAAGAAGAGCACCACCACACTTCTGCTCCACGCTTCTGGCGTATTACCGTTAAGTATGACGGAGTCGAACAGCTTCTGGAGGACTTTAAGTACCGGTTTTCCACCCGCTCTCAGAAGCTCAGTCGTAATTCCGTCGTCGCCAGGTGCCTTGTTGTTTTTAAGTTGTTTGAGGGCCATCCTAATCTCATACAGGCTGACTTCCGGGATATCTTCGGTAAAGTGTCGGGTCAGCTTGGCTCTG
Organism: Ectropis grisescens; assembly: GCA_017562165.1. Classification (NCBI taxonomy): domain Eukaryota; kingdom Metazoa; phylum Arthropoda; class Insecta; order Lepidoptera; family Geometridae; genus Ectropis; species Ectropis grisescens. Next base: position 87,504 of record CM029797.1, on the reverse strand, counting down.
GGGTCTTTTGCCATGCTAACGACAGGTTGTGCTTGCGTAGAGGTGTATAACTGTTCATAGAACCTCTCAATCTCCTCCAAAATCTCGGGCTTCGACGAGACGATGTTACCACTATCGGTCTTCAGTTTGGTCAGCTGACTTTGCCCAAGAGACAGATTTCTTGCGAACACTTTCGAGCCTTTGTTCTGCTTGATTGCTTCTTCAATACTCGAGTATTGAAGCAGCGTTTGTCGCGTCGCACACAAGTCTGTCTATTGAGCCATCTGTATACCGTCATGTCGACCGAAGACTGTAACCGCATATCTCGTCTGACTGCCATGAGATCTAGAGTTTGATCGGAGAGTTTTGGGTTCTATTTTGGCGTCGGCTCTTATAAAATTTTCTGCCAACAGCATGAACAGTTTCCACTAGCCTGTCGTTTATTTCGTCCGCCGTTACGCACTCATCTAAGGATTCGAAGCGATTTTGAAGTTCGAGTTGAAAGTTATCGGGATCTTCGATTTGAGCATAATTTGGTCGGAGTGTAGACTTCATTAGACGTGACCTTTCGAACTTAATGTTTAGATTCAGCGTGCCTCTTACAATACGGTGATCGCTGCCAGTCTTAACCCTGCTGATCACAGAGACATCGCTGAATATTTGCCGTTTAGTCGTCATAATGAAGTCGATCTCATTTTTTGTGGAACCGTCTGGGCTAATCCAGGTCCACTTTCTTTGTGGCTGTTTCTTGAAAAAGGAGTTCATCATAAAGAGGCTCTCTCTTTCCAAGAAATCCGCTAGACGTTGCCCTCTTGGGTTCCGCTGCCCATATCCGAAATTCCCCACTCTCAACTCATCACCGCTACGTTTGCCCAGTTTCGCGTTGAAGTCTCCCATCACAACTGTGAAATGTGTTGGCGAGACATGTATGGCTTTGGAGATGTCCTCATACATGCTCTCAACCTTTTTGTCGGGATGTGTCGAGGTCGGTGCGTATACTTGTATGACCTTTAATGAATACCGGTCGCTAATTTTAAGTACAAGGTATACAACCCTATTCGACACACTCTCAATCATTATCACGTTGTTGACGAGAGACTTGCGGACGATAAACCCGACACCCCCCTGGGATTGTTGATCTCCCTCCCGGTAGTAGAACAAGTTGCCAGATTCAAGGATTATCCTGTTCTCGCCCTGTCTACGGACTTCTGATAATCCTATGATATCCCAGCGCAACTTGTCCACTTCTTCTTCCAGCTCCACAATCTTTTCGTCAGCCCTCAGCGTCCGTGCGTTAAATGTTGCCAGGTCGAGTCGTTGGGTTTGGTGGCGGGGCGTCTGCCGGGGATTCTTAGCACCCCATGCTCCGCCGGAACCAAGGCTGCCACCAGCGCCTGGAATAGCGGAGCCGCCGGGGACTAGGGGCCGTTTCTTTTTTGTGACCATCATATGGGGGGGTACGAGGGTCAAACTGAAAGTTCTTAGAAAATCAAAACTAATTACGTTAGCCAGTTATTAGTTTTATTATATCTTTTCAAAATATTGCCCATTCACGTCAATACACCGCTGCATGCGATGGAACCACTGGGAAAAGCACTTTGCCCACTCGTCCTTAGGGGTCTCTTCAAGGGCATCGCGATACGCAGCCACCGCTTCTTCAGCATTCATAAACCGCTTTCCTTTAAGTTTTCTGCTAATTTTGAAAATAAATAAAAATCACAAGGCGCGAGGTCGGGGCTATACGGCGGGTGACCCAGTAATTCAACGTTTGATGTCGCCAAATAGTCGATCGTTCGCTTGGCGGTGTGCGATGAGGCGTTGTCGTGGTGAAGGAGGATCCTACTGCGAGGTCGTTTCTCTCGAACTTTTTCAAGACAAGTGGCAAACAATTGGTAGTGTACCATTCTGCAGAAACTGTTTTTGATCCTCTAACACAATTGTTGCGAAATGACCTATCCTTCAAAGAACGAGGCCACCATTTTTTCCCCGCACTTCGACCTCTCTTCACTTTAGTTGGCAACTCCTCGAAAGGAAACACCCACTGAGCAGATTGTCTTTTGGTTTCAGGATCATAACAGTAAATCCAGCTTTCGTTACCTGTTAGTATGTCGAACACAGCATTTGAGTCACCTCCGTTAAATCTTTCAATAATTTTACGGCACCAATCCACACGATGGAGTTTTTGAGCCTCAGTCAAATTATGAGGTATCCACCGGGCGCAAAGCTTCCTGCCCGCTAAATGTTCGTGTAGGATTTTGTGCACTTGACTCATACCGATGCCTAAGCTTGTCCGAATCTGCTGATAGGTCACTCTTTTGTCAGTCTCTATCATACGCCGCACAACACAGATGTTATCTTCAGTCGTCGCCGTAGAAGGCCGTCCCTCACGTAAATCATCAGTGAGATTAGTGCGACCACGCTTAAACTCATTAAACCAGTTGTAAACAGTCGCACGAGATGGGGCTTCATCGTGAAAGGCCAATCGTAGTCTATCATAACTTTCTTGTTGACTTAAATGACATCGAAAGTCATAAAAAATCATTGCACGAAAATTTTCTCGTGTTAAATTCATGTTGACGTGACACAGACAATTTTCAATTTGCCGCCAAATCGTAAAACAAATGACAAATGAATGAAGTATATACTCAGTAATATTGGCAAAGAGTTCTATTTTCAAATTATAGAATTGTTTTTTTATTATATTGTTTATAAGTGGCCAGTTCTAAGAACTTTCAGTTTGACCCTCGTATTTGCCATAGTCACCACGCTTGGCAGGCGGGTTGGTGACCGCGGAACCAGCCCTTCGCATCGATGACGCCGCTGCCCGTCATCGGCCTGGTCAATTTAGGACTGGTTTTTTAATGGATATACCGCCACACCCCACACACTTAATTAATTTAAAATGTTATGAATAACTGATTTCCAACTAATTTTATGTACCTACCAAACATAAAATAAAGTTATTTAAATCTATTCACCATTGGCTAACCTATTGCGTAACATACAGAGATAAACATACAACCGAATTAAAAATTTACTCTTATTTAGAAGTCAGTTAAAAAAATCTTTGGTAAAGAGATGGTTTTTGACACAATTGTTTAACTTAGAGACACGTTAAGAACCAGTCGTCCACGTGATGGTAAGCTACACGTGTGTTTGTAACAGTATTTATGTGATATGCGGATACTTATTTATCCAGACTATCAAGGCTACATAATATTAATTATAATTAAATCATTTTGGTTTACCATGTAACAATTGTTATTGACATTTATCATTTCCAGTATTTTATGAAATAATTATTCACTACCTAGCACTGGATTGCGCTCCTTAATTGAGATTTAAGATGAGCTATTTTTTCATTCATACTGATCTGGAAAATGTGTCTTTCAAACCGGAACACAACAATGTTTGCATAACTGGCAAAGACGGCGATAATATCGCAAATCAATCGTTTTACTTCTTTCCCCACGTGGGACGACGGCCGGAGTTAATAAATTAAAATGGCGTATTTGTTTGAGTTGGCACTTAATGTTGGGGAAGAGTTAAGGCGAGATGCTATCGCGCATATTTTTATCTTTTCTCTCATTCTATTAACGGCTTAGCTGGGATTCACGAAACCATCAATCCGGGGCTTATGTCAGATAAATATTTTACAAAAACGGTCTGAATTGATATTAAAATGTGCTATCTAAAGCGGAAAGTCAAAGTCAAAGTTAAGTCAAAGTTATTTATTGGTAAATGTAACATTTACAGGTCAGCCATAAAAAATTACAAAAAATTGTATAATGATAACAATTATCCGTGCTGTAACTGAACATTGGAAAATAAAATTTAACAACAATGTACAACAATGTCATGATCATAAACATAATTACAATAAAAATAATGTCAAATCAGAATTAAAAATCATACTACTAATTAATTCCTTTATAATAGGTAATTAAATTTTCAACTTTTAAATTGAGAACAATCAATAAATAATAATTATAATAAAAACAATGTCAAATCGAAATAAATAATTCATGTTTTTTAAATAATATTATAATACATAGTAATTAATTTAATTACAACAATTAAATCATTATTTTACCGTCTGTCCTTAAAAACTCTTCATAACTATAAAATGTTTGCTCGATAAGCCAGTGCTTGAGCTTACCCTTGAAACTGTTCAAGCTCGGTGCTGTTATCACTGCATCCGGGAGCCTGTTATATACTTCCGGTCCCATCACGTAAGTCAGTTTACTGGTTTTGGTCAGGGAGTGCGAGATACTAACCAATTTGTCAGCATTACGTATGTTATAGGAATGCCTTTCCCCACGTTTGCTGTACTGGTCAGGGTTTTCCCTCACATATAGTGCGACTTGAAAGATTAGTATGCTAGGTAGTGTTAGAATTCTGAGGTCTTTAAAATATGGCTTAACGGAAGTGCATCGCGTCACGCCCACAATTGCACGTACTGCCCGTTTTTGCGCTCGGAACGCACGCTTCCAGTCTGCTGCGCGTGCGTACAGCTCGGCACCGTACTGCAGCCTGGAGTGCACCGTCGCGAAATAGCAGGAGCGAGACACCTCTGGGGACACCACTCGGGATACTCGCCTGAGCGCGAAACACGCACTGCTCATTTTGCCGCAGAGATTGTTAATGTGGCGCTCCCACGTCATACCCCGGTCGATCTCGAACCCCAGGAAGGTAGTGCTCTCCACCTGGTCAATCCTCATTCCATTCAATACAATATTCAATGGTCTTGTGGCATGTCCCGATAGACAAAAGTGTAAGAACTGTGTCTTTTTTAAGCTTAGGGCCAGACCATTGTCTCCAAACCAGGCATTGAGGCGAGCCAGGATTTGGTTCAACTTTTCCTCTAAACTGTCCATGTCAGGTGCTGTTACGATAGCTGCCACATCATCAGCGTACATAAAGATTTCGGCACCATCCACAGCATCAGGCAGATCGTTCAGCAGGAGGGAGAACATTATGTTTGAGATCGCTGACCCTTGTGCCACACCCATTGTAGCTGATAGTGGGTCTGATCTGTCGCGACCATCCCCAGCATCTACCACCTGAGAGCGGCCCCGCATCATGCTTACCAAAACTGCATATGGTTTACCGACTATGCCGTAGTGTCTAAGCTTCAAAGCAAGGGTTTCGTGATCCGCCACGTCAAAAGCCTTCGATAAGTCGCAACATAGCACAGCTACCTGCTGTCTGCGCTCACGAGCAGCCATCACGCACCGGATCACCTCCCGGGTTAACGAGGTCGTGGACCGTCCTTCGCGGTAGGCGTACTGACGCGCTGAGAGAGCGTCTGTGTCCGCCAAAAACGTCACGATCCTTGCACTTAAACCATTCTCAAACACTTTGGCTATAGCCGGTATTACAGAAACGGGTCTATACCCGTCGATATCATCCCTTTTGCCTTTTCCTTTAAATACCGGCGAGACTTTCGAGATTTTTAATGATGACGGGTACGATCCCTCTCGCAAACATCTATTAAACAGTTCCGCAAGTACCGGTGCCAGAGGCACAATTGCCACCCTCAGCAGCTCCATAGATAGACCAAATACGTCCTTCGCTTTTTTTGGTGGTATTCGAACAGTGACAATCCGAAATACCTCCTCAGCAGAAAAACACTTAAATCTAAGGGAGCGATCAGGAAGTCGGCGCGCTTCTAGTAGGGTGCGGTGCATTGAAAGAAAATTGGCTTTCGGGGCTCCACATGCTACCGCTGCTGACAAGAATCTAGCGTTCATTGCCTGAAGGGCTGCTTTTGGTGAATTAAACTTAGTTCCGTTGATATCTCTAATAATCTCTGAATAATTCAATTTAGGAGCATTATTTTTACCTCTCTCCGTGTTGACAATGCTCCACATCGCCTTTTGCGGATTAATACTTTTTAACATCATATTCGAATAATGGTCGGCCTTAGCCTTTCCAATCGATGAATTGTATTTCATACTAATATCGTCAATAATTGTTTGCAATGTCAGTAATTCGTCTGGAAATAATTCGATTAATTTATGAATGTCAAAAAGAAGATATTTTAAATTAGTTACGTCGGAGGTAACCCACGACGAGTCACGTTTCGAGTTTGGCTTTCGTTTTATTGGAAAACATACATCCCATTTACTAACTAATACATTCGTTACCGCTCTGGCCAATGTTTCCGCGTTATAGTTGCGCTCAATGCATTTCGCCCAGTCAATACTATCAACCGACAACACAAAGTTGGTGCGGTTGCTTTGAGAGAAATCTCTGGCGATGCGAGTGAGAGGTGGTGGCGGCACACAGTCGAAAGTCACCACTCCTCGAACAGCGAGGTGATCCGACAGGAGCGTACGCACCGGACTAGCTATGACTGCTTCTTGTTGCAAATTTGTCATCATAAGGTCTAAAGACGTCGACGATGAACCAAAAACACGGGTTGGAAAATCTACTATTACACTTGCGTCATGAGCCCGCAGCACGTCTAACAATTTTTTATATTCAGAGGAAGTGTTGTCTAAAACGTTGATATTTAAATCACCAACAATCAAAAACTTTCTACTGGCATCACTAAGCTTATCGAGCAAACATTCAAAAATATTCAAAAAATCGTTCACCGGAGCTAGCCCCGTGCGGTAAATACACACAACAGTTAAGTCAAACTCAAAAACATCAATAGCAGATACTTCACAGTAACGTTCGACAGATAATTGTGCCAACTCAACGTTTTCGATACAATTCAAATTATCCTTCACGTAAATACACGAGCCGCCGTGCACTATTTTTGTCCTACAAAAGCTCGATCCTAGTTTAAAATTACTCAAATGAATAGAAGATAAATTAGGGGGAGTTGCCCAATGCTCCGTGATTGCCAAAATATCACAGTTTAATTCAGCTTCCAGTAATACTTCCAACCGTTGCGTTTTATCATTTAGCGAGCAAATGTTTTGAAGACAAACTATCAGCTGGCTCGGACGTAAACAATCATTAGCAGGACCTGTATTACGCAACCGGTTCTGTGCGGGTGGGGGCCGCGGTGGCGGCGGAGGCGAGCCTGGGGCGGCGGGGACGGGGGCGCGCGGCAGTTGCTGCGCCTGCGGCTGCACCGGCGGGCGCTCCGTCAGTCGCAATCGCAGTGTCAGTGGGGGTGGTCACCGCCCCGACGAAACCAAGGACTAACCTCCACCCGCTGCGGCCAATTTTCTGCATTCATGAAATAATCAAATTTGCTGTCGGGTACTGTAACAGCAAATGATGCGTAGTACCGGTGCTTTAACGTCAATTTCTCAATACAGTAATGTGTAGATGGATTTTTTTTTGTCATGTAACTTTTTAGTTCTTCGGGGGTAGTGTCAGGCTTTAGGAAGCAAATGTGTAACTTCTTTGTCCGTTCCACAGCTATCAGGTCGGTGTTAGTGACATCGTTACCACGCACAACTTGCCTGATGTTTGAGCGGCGAGCGCTACGTGTTTTGACTAACTGCCATGAAGAGCTATGTAGTGACGGGCCATCGACGACGGTGTCATCAAGTAGTGTTTTATTACTAGGGGGTGCGGTTTGTGGTGTTGTGAGTGATCGCTGTGTGTTCCTTGAGGTTGTAGTGGTACCGTCGTAGGGCTGGCTTGGAATATCACGCATCTGTCTAGCCGCAGCGCGTTGAGCGCGCATAGATTTCGTAGGTACAACCGGGGACGATACCGTTTGTATGTTATGAGATGCGATTGTCATAGGTACATTCATCACAGTAGATTGTATTGCCGTAGATACATTATTTTGTATCGACGATAATCCTGCTCGCGGGGGAGCGGCCGATTTTTTACCGAGATCACGAGTAGGTTGACCGTTAGCACCATCAATTTTTCTCTCCAACCTTTCAATTACTGCGGCCAATTCAGATAGTTTCATCTCCATAGGTGCAAGTAGTCTGGTTAACATTTCCTCAAGGCAATCCATGGCACAATTCGTCATTTTACTATTTAAAAACTCAATTCAAATTTCAAAAGCAAACACACGGCACAACTCACTGACAGACAGATAGACGTACTCGTAATCAGCTCGTACTCGTAAGCTCGTACTCGTAAGCTTCTGTTACTGCGTTATCAAAAATGGTTACGAGATATTTCATTTAAGCCTTTAAAACATGGTCGCAGCAATGGTAAGAAAATGCATAATATTGATTTCCAATTTTACGCTACACATCTAGATGTGTTGCGTAAATTAGTATTCCAGAGGTATACTAGTTCAAGAAAGTAACGTGGTAAAAGAAAAAGGAGTTTAGGGGAGGGGGGAGTTAAAGAAAAAGTACGAGTACCATAATCATGTTTGTAATAATCTAACTGACCGACTCACTTGTTTTTAAGCCATATTGCCTTTTACGTGGGTAACCGCAGGGCGTTACTAGGTTGTATCAAAACGTGACAGCCCTACGCGTCATGTCCGTTCGGTCCGTAGCAGATAAACACGGACGGCACACACGCGCGCTACACCGCTACGTGTGTGCTCACGTGTCTACGAGCTTTATAGCGCTCGTAGCACGGCTACGAGCAGGAAAAACTATATCATCTCTAAAGATAAGAGATATAAGAGTCAGAATATGAGCACAAAATAGTTCTGAACAAAAATAACTTTTCAACTTTCTTGATGGACTTTGCTTGAAAACATTATGTAGGAATTATCGCTGGCTTGGTGAGATTTACTTGAAGTTTCGTGAGCCAAAGAAATCGTGGAAATTTAGAAAATCTGAAAAATTTTGGAGCTAGATAATCAGTTTAGTATCATGTGAAGTTTGTGATGTCATACATATTCAGTGATCAAAAAATTGAGTTTAAGTCAGGTTCTGTTTCAGTTCTGGTTCTCTGAGGCTGTGATGATCTCATGAAATGAACGTTCGATACAATCACGAGGCCGTAGGATGGAATTCTGCCTGCGTATTTATCTAAGTGTACATAACATACAAATGTATCATCAGCATTGGCTTGTACAGTGAAGGATAACATCGCAAGGAAAGCGGAGCGTTCCGAGAAAAATATTTTCTAGGGCATGTGTCATACGCTAAGCAGCTGTACTTGACCAACATGGTAGATTAATTGTCTCTTTCCGTCTCTTCTTGAGATAAAATACCGAGTCCGAGGGTTGGGAACATAATTATTAAGAGGAAACATATTACTGGGAACATAATGAAGGATTTTTATTTAGATTCTGAAATACGGTTTTTGCTGGCGTTTTTTCAAAATTTTTCATTTGTGATGCTGACGATAAAATCGTACAACGAAGTGACGTCCCTTAGAACTTTTAATCATTCTATCTTAGTCATTTTTTGTGTATAGAAAAAATACGTCGTCAATATTTTTTTAATAGTGTCAGACTTATTAGTTTTTTTAATCGTCATACATATTTCGTACAAGTGTTTGTTGCGGGTGAGCTTACTATTCCGCTTGTGCGATACACGGCGCGCTGTGCAGACACGCACTTGGCCGCGTCTCGGGCAATCCGGGATTAGGTTTATAACTATAGTTGGGTAGCTCGAAAGCCTCTCGCGACTATACAGGCTGTTGCAAAATTCAATTTTTTTTATTTCACAGTAACAGCGCCCTATGGATTCACTCGCATATTTCCCGATCTTGTTATTTTCCCGGGACAAGGAATGACCTGTTAAATAATATAAAAAATATTATTATTTCACATTCACAATTTCACAAATTGATCGTAAATTGAGACTAGCAAGCGAGCAATGTCTACATTATATGCTCCAAACAGGTTTAACTACCACGTGAACCAGCCAAGTCAGACTTCGGGATTCAATTATCCTTAGCTACAAAAAGATTAGTTTTAATTGTGGGCAGAGCCTTTATTAACAAAACTAAAATACTGAAGCCATTATATTTTACGTATAATATAATTTTATATTCCTTATCAAATATCAAATATTTCATGTTGCAGTAGGTTTCAGGATTTACCATTGAACTTCGCACTTATATTCATCACACTTTTTTGTTGTTGAAGTCAGCACCTATGATGGCATAAGTCATAATATTGAACTTGGTTCTCATTTCACATGTATGTTTTTGATGGGATAAGTAAATTACAAGAAGCCGTCATTGCCTAGTAGTTAAAATTTACAAATACAAAAATCTTTATTGCTGTTTGCAGGTAAGATACGGTGATACAAAACATTTTAAAAGTTGACAAGAAGATGCAAACTGACCTCTTCTAGAGGCATGCAATATGTCTGGCAACGCAGTTTCCATTGGTCTGAATTTATACAATGATAATAATAGTCAGCTGATAAAGTCTTCTTCTTCTTCCATTTTTAGCTTTTAATCGGTTGTATCATATTATATATCATCTGATTCATCGTCTATTATTTCTGGCTTCTATCCAGTTGTGCTATGTTTTGGTGAACTAAATTACGCCAACGTCTTGTACGATTAGCTATATAATGTACGAGTATATATTATTCTTTCATCAATATTTTATCTGGGAGGAGAATAACGGGAACCGGGACAGCGCGAATATAATTTATCTAATAATTATATTCATATAATAATTTATTAATAATAATGTATCACTAGTTCCGCCTCGCGGAACTAGTGATAGATTAATGATCTGGAAGTATAATTATGAAATGTCCGGGAATACTAAAGTGTGTCCGCCCTGTACCCGCGCCGGTACCGGCGTAATCCCGCGGCCGCCATCTTGCGCGTGATCCCGGGATTGCGGCGGAGACGACGCTACCCGCGACAAGGACAGACACCGCTACCTTACAATCCTACTTATATAACATACTAGCAGCGCCTTGGGGTTTTACTTGCTCAGTCCCGGTTCCCGTTGTTTTTCCGTGGTAAAAAGCCTATTTTGTTCTTTCAGACTAACTGTGTTTCAGACCAACTAACTGTTTAAACTACCAATTTCAACCCGATCCATCCAGCATCCAGCTGTTCCGACGGGATCGAGCAAGACACATTGAAACTTTGACATTTATAATATTAGTAGGATATCAAAGTTTAGATCGTTGTTGTTTAATTATGTCGACTATTATAACTATCAATATCTAGATATTTGCTCAATCACGCTGTAACGTATGAACAGATAGGGAAATTTGGAACACAGATTATTGTATAGGGGAACATATGCTGCAATCACAGGAGCAGTAACAACGCAGGTAAAACCACGGGGCGTCGTTAGTTTATATTATTAGTAGGATTTATCAGCGTGGTCTATCTCTTACATCTTATATCTGTGGTGTCCAATCACAAGCACACGCCGAGTTGTCGACGCGGCGTGGGAAGAAGTTTTATCGGGGAAGATACCTCGAGAGATGTGGTCCGCTCGTTCTGGACACGCGGCTGTGCGCTGGCTGCGACGGGTCTTTTGAACCGACTTCAAAAAAGGAGGATGTTACCAATTAAGTTGTGTTTTTTTAAGTGAAAACTTCTGTTCTATGGGGCGGAAATGTGGACACTGACAAAAGACCTAGTCTACAAATTCCAAGTTCCACGGCGAGTTATCGAGAGAGCTATGCTCGGAGTCTCTTTAAGGACAGAATCCGCAACGAGGATATCCGACGGATAAGGAAGGTAACCGACATAGCCTTGAGAATAAGCAAGCTGAAGTGGCAGTGGGCGGGCCACATATGTCGCAGAGCCGACGGACGTTGGGGGAGGAGGGTTCTGGAGTGGAGACCACGGTCGAAACGTCCCGTGGGACGGCTCCCGCTCGGTGGACCGACGACCTGAAGAGAGTGGCGGGGAGCGGATGGATGCGGAGAGCCGAGGACCGGATTTGGGGGCACAATATTGGAAAGGCTTATGTCCAGCAGTGGACGAACATGGGCTGACATAAATGGCTGAAATGATGAAGCGTTATTTTGGCGCACCACAAACAGATATTTCATGGGTAGTGAATTGAATTCTAGCGCCACGTTCGGGAATGATAAAAAATCTTGGGACCATGGCCATTGGCCATCTAGAAATGCGTGAGATATTCTTATGTTTTTATTTCAGGGATACTTAATGGCATAAACAGCCCACTAAATGACCCCCAGTGGGACTCGGAGGCTTCTCTCGCAAGGAGAGAGTCAAGGTCATAGGCAACCTAATATTTATCATATTTTTAGCCGCAGGTAGTTCTAAGCGAACACTAGAATAATATATAAAATACATAAAATTTATATAACTGCACTCGTGTAACCCTGTATTTGTACACACGTCCCCGTGGCCAATGACCTCGCGTCCGCCCCTCGGCCCCACACACGGTACCCTCCAAGCCAGAAGTTCTTCCTAACTACGTCTATTGAGGAACATTCTTTGGCAAAAACTTCTTTGCAGACTTATGAATAACATGTACACTAGATCATTATACTGAACTAGTTGTACCCCGCGGCTTTACCCGCGTAGTTTTCGTTCCTGTTATTTAAAATATATCGATGGCTAACGGCCGAAATGGGATAAGCGCCACTGGTTGAATTTTAGAGGAGAGTGATTTAAAGTTCAAATAAAATTTAAAAAAATCATAAAACTTAAAGTACAGCTTCCGAAAGTCTAGAAATTTGTATACATGATATTTAAGACACTAGCTATTGAATGGCATTGTTATGTTTTTAATATTTAGCCTGTAAACACTATTTTCTGTCGCTTATCCTAAAATGACTTCTAATTGCAAACAGCCAAAATGTCGTAAATGAAATTGCAATATGAATCCGTTCCAGTTAAAATGATATAACTACATCTTTTACTCTATTTAAGCTGAAGCAAAATAGCACTAGTATGAGTTTTTGGGAAATAAAATTAGGGAAATATGGTATAACCGGCTGTCGAATGAAAATTGACTGAATGGAAAATTGTATCAAGTTCAAATTTGACAATATCGCGCCTATTCGTTTGATTATTTTTATGATGTATTTTGATGTGTTAATACTTTGAACATTAGGTTGATATCTAGACAGAATGAGAGAAGATTTTGGGCTTGGCCTAGAGTTCTAAGTAAGGAAAAAATAATACTTTTAAGAATCAAATCTGTTTTAACAGCCATAAAAATTAAAACAGTTATTTAAACACAGTAGCTACAGTACTTATTAATAACAGTTGCTCGTATTAACAACAATAATAACAGTTTTAGTATAAAGTATCTAAGATCAAGTTAACTTAAAAATAATATAGAGGTCTATGAGGCTAAGCTTACAAACACAAAAAAGGACAACGCTTAAAAACAATCAAAGATTATAAAATAACAAGTACACTAGCCATGTCAAAAAGTTCTCAAGTCTTTGACTTATGCAATAAACATATCGCAGTATGTGAAGTAACATAAACCTTCTCTCTTACTCATATTCGATATCCGACTCAGGGAGTGTGTCCTTCACATTGTTAGAGCTTATAAGGCTGTTTCATTCATTTTGAAGGAAATGAGGAATCACGTTATCTCTACAAAGTTTAAGTAAATCATCATGTTTTACCTTTGATAAAGGAATTTGAGACTTATAACATGCTGGTGGAGTCATCTTAATTTTTGGTTGAACTTCCACGCAAAAGGATTCGGCATCGTCATTCATCGAGTTTTTAACAAAAATTACGTCATCTCTCTTTTTCTGATATGTAACAACGCGCATCTTACTTATTTTACCAGTTAGATTCCCTTTGAAATATTTTTCGCTGATTGAATCCCATCTACTAAAGTCTTTAAACTTTAAAAATCCACTTTATACGGTTCTGGATCTTGTATTGCTTTTGTAAATATTGTGTACTATTGTGAAGGTGCGTAAATGATGCTATTTTTTATGTTTCTTTCTATAACGGCATGTACAGAATCAACAGGCATGTATGTATGACCTGTCAGTAAGAAGTTGATCTGTATAGTTTCAATGTTATTGCATGTTTGCAATGTTGAATGTAGCATTGCCATGACTATCCTATTTCTATTTTGGCGAGGGCAACAATCGGAGTAAAGCAACAAATATTTTACTAAGCCACGTTCATCAACTATGCGTATGTATTTATCAAGTATTGTTGAAATTTCGTTAGCACCTCTCTTACCATTAGATTCATTCCAACAGTAGCAATTCATGTTTATTGCTACTACGAGTACCATTTTGGTACACACAAAATTATACACAGCTAATTTACGGGAATAAAATAATAGCATACTGTCTCCACATGGAGTATTCAATACCTTTTGGAGAACAAAACTAGCACATAAAGTGCTAGGGTCATTTCTATGAATGTTTTGGCGAGCTTTAAAAAATGGTTATAGCATTCAGTTTTTTTGTTGTGTTTTGTTTGTGTTCAGGCTACTGAAGCTCGGCGTGTTGGCGTTTGAACCGACCGAACCGACGTTTTCAACTCTTTTTGATTACGTAAACGACATTTTCACTTAAAATCAATTGTTATAAGGATAACTTTTCATTTTGCTTTTTTATCTAAGCACCAGAACTGTTTTAAGTATCGGTAGCAAAAAAAGACTAAGCGACAATACATTACTAAGTTTTCAAAGGGGGCAAAATGTAGTAACCGCCATTTTGCTATCTAGTTATCAACAACGAAATAAATATTAAACTCCAAAATAAAATCTAATTAATGTGGCCTAACTATATAACCGACAAATATGGTTAATAAAATAATAGGCATAAAAGACTAAATGGAATTCTACAAATAATTCTTTATGGCCTATTTACTTAAACGCATATTTCTAAATATTTCTTTCCAGCTAAAAAAGGTTAACGTTTAAATAACAAAAGTTTACAGCAGGGACAAAAAGCTTAAGTCCAATATTTTAAAATATTTATCGATCAACAACCAAAATTAAAATTCTCAAAAAAAATGTGTCGCTTATAACAAAAAAAAGTGGCTTCGTCTCCTGTTTTTACTACTGCCTAAACGACAAAAAGTATCGCTTAGAAGCATGTAACCCAGACCAAACGACGCAGAAAAAAACGGCGATTCTAACCATATATATAAGTCCATACCTCAAAAAATGGCGCTTATCCCATTTCGGCCGTTAGCCATCGATATATAAATAGAGGGATAAAATGAAGCCTACGTGCTGTTCCAGAATGTACGCGTAATCTAATTGTATTCAAATCGTTCATGCAATCCATTGGACTGGCCTCGTGGCTTAGTGGTTAGTAACTGCCTGCGAAGCCAAGGGTCGTGGTTCCGATTCCCCCCAGTGCAAATATTTGTGGGATGAATTCAAATATTTGTTCTGTGTCTACGTGTTTCTATGCTTAATAAGTATGTATTTACAACTATATAAGTATTATATCAGATATCTGGCTTCCATAGCACAAGCTTGCTAGTTTGGGATCAAATGGTGTTGTGTGTGAATTGTCCACCAATATTTAGGCGTTTCGATGTGATTGAGCAACAAACTTCCATACTTTCAAATTTATGATAATAATTGGATTGTATCAGTTACTCGTACCTGGGTTCCATAATACAAGTTTAGCTTGATTTCTGGGAAGTTAGTTTTATGTGAGGAAAGTACAACAATATATATTATTATCCCCCAACGTCCAATTAAATGTTACGTTCAAAACATTTCACTTATTTCGATCAGAACCCAAACAACATTGAAAATCACATTTATTATTTTAGAAACCTGTCAAATAACACAACATTATCAAAAAGGGTTGAATTGGGTCGGTTATTAACCCTTAAAACAATGTCCAATTATCAGCAGGCCCAGAAAAACAACCCCTTGACCCCGTAGGACCCTCGGCCCGTGGGACCTCAGCCCCGTAGGACCCCGTGCTCTGGTCCAAACTCTTACCTCAAAAAAACCCATTGTGTTGGTTTGTAATAGCTGCGACAATAGGAGCCGGGTCGATGGAGTCATTAGCATTAACGACGCAGATTATTTGTTTAACAGAGGTATAGATCGTATTTTTTTAGAGCGTACCCTAAGTGAGTAGCTGTGATTAATACTAAGAGGAATTAATTAATCAGTTATCTGAGAAGTAAATAGCCTGTGGTGCCCTAGAATGACCGTTTTTCGTAGATTCCCAACTGCACTCTAAGTTTAGTAATAGATTGTCATTACCACTGGGCGATAAACAGTATGTTACAAGACTTTTTCGAGGTTGTGCGTAACCGGGCAACTTTAACGCGGCCAGTGTGTTAGATTGTGGGTTTGACTATTTCTTTGTCAGAGAATACCCCAAGTTTCAGCAGTAGAAATATCATTTATTAATATTGTGATATAAAATGTTGATGTGCTGCTATCTATTATATATTAAATGAACTGCTCTCCCGGTTTCAGTGTTCCCTAAAAGTTACAACTAGGGTTTCTTCCAACTAGAGTAGAATCATAGCGGTAAAAGTGCTTTGTCTCAGATCATATTTATAGGTAACTTTCCGTCAAGCAAGTTAAAATTCGTCAATTATGTGGCATAACATTGCGATTATTTATTTTTCATCATTTTCTGACAAATGTTTCTAATTCATTGAAGGTATTCGTCAGTCGTCAATTTATGTTCGTCAGACATTCTACCCATATTCATTAGGGCGTTTCTGTGTTCAATTGATTTTTAGTTGTTTTGCTGTGATTATATGTAGTACTTAATAGGACTTTACAGAGTCTGTATTCAGTCCCGTCTGGGTAAGTACTAAACATTTGCCAGTTATTCTACCACCAAGCAATCATTTGCAAACATCACCATGTTCCGATTTGCCGCGCAGTATTTTCAGAGAAATTGTAGAACATTAAGATAAATTAGATTTTATCTCCGGGAGATACAGTATAATACAAACTTGTTTAGAGTAGCATTTGTAACCATCTTAGAAATTTAGTAAACTAAGTCCTATTGCAAAAGTAAAAGTATAATAGGGCGTGCCATTTGCATTAAAATTATATTTTTTTTTTTTTTTTTTTTTTTATAGGTTTACACTTGACCGCCATCTCGCCTGATGTTAAACGATGATGCGGTCTACGATGAAGCGTGTTTACCTAGAAGAAACCGATTCACTCTCGATTTGAAGACACAAAGATTGTAACTATCGGGAAAAACCCTCTCAGGCAACGTATTCCACAGCCTAGACGTTCTTATCACAAAAGTAGAGTCAAATCTCTTTGTTCGAGTCTTTGGAACATCAACCATGAAACGATGTCGCTTTTTCGAGCTACGAGCATTCCGATTATAATAATTATTAAATTATGATTATGTACTTATAAGAGTGAATCAAAATGTTAACTCAAATTTAAGATATTGATTTGCTCAGGAGTTCACCGCCATGTAACTATTAAAACCATTCGTGCGAGAGTAGTATCTCTGTAGCAGGAACTACTCTGTGCTGTGCGAGGGGAACCGCGATTGAATCCAACTCTCTGCGGACGCGAAGATCGGATAAAAATTAATCTGTGATACAGCGCTGCGATCCACTGTCCCACACACACACACACACATACACACACACCAACATTTAAAAAGATAAACTCTTTCTTTGTGCGCTAGAATTATGGAGGGTAGAGCAAGGAGTATCATCTGTGGTACTTGAAAAAGTGTCTGTGCAAATGCTTTAAATTAAGGGGTGCCACATTATTTAGAATCCATGTACATTTTAAAGGAAATCAATAAATGGATAATTCACAGTTCGCAAAATAAAATCAGTCTACCTATACCTACAGTCTCATAAAAAATATTTAAGGTTATATTTACTGCAAAACAAACATAATATCACACATAATAGCACAACCGGATAGAAGCCAGAAATTAATATAAGATGCATCTGATGACATAATTATAATATAATACAACCGATTAAAAGGTAAAAACGAAAAGAAGAACAAGATGACTTTTATCAGCTGACTATTATTATCATTGTATAAATTCAGACCAATAAAACTGTGTTGCCAGACATATTGCATGCCTCTAGAGAAGAGGCCAGTTTGTATGGGTCAACTATTAAAATGTTTTGTTTCACCTTATCTTACCTGCAAAAAGCAATAAAGATTTTGGTATTTTGTATTTGTACATTATTTTGTAATTACCAAGTAGTTGAACTCTTCTATAAGTAACTGTTTTAGTAAACAATTTTTTTTTAGCTCAACATACTTTGATTCGTTTACAGTTGCAACATTCCTAATTTTTGTCTACCCCAACATCATTGTAATAGTAGATTATTCACTAAGGGACTAAAGCACCGACCAAAACGAGGAATCCATCCCGCCCATCACACAAGACAGTGCTTTACTTGAGAGGTCTGAGACTTAGACTCTGCTTTTAATATCTTGTGCGAGGCAATTAAAAAAAAAGGACTATGTGTGAGTATTGATTTGGATATTATGATTGATACTTATTGTAGATTTTAGCATTGAATAAATGCTCCATAAGCTGCTTGGTTTTGGAGTCGATGCTAAGTGTTCAAAATAAACTAAAAGAATAGACTCGGACATGGCTTTCACTTTTCTTGTTGTTTTCAATTGTTCAAAATCGTCATTAGCTTTTAGGTATCGATATTTCCGGAAGTAGATTATTAATAATCCCTAAAGCGTCCAATTTGATGAACTTCGAGGTCAATTCACTATCGCTTGAAGACATTTTGGTGTTATTTAAGAATTGAAGTGATCAAGTAACAAAATTCGACTCAATGGCACCTTTTATAATTTCTTTTTTTGTGTTTTGTTTCTGTGCGTGCCAGTTCGATATTTGGAAAATAAAGTTCGAGTTCGAGTTTGAAGTATTTTTACAAATATACTATAGGTAAGAATTTTCATATGAATTTGAACGTTCCATATTCAAATCATTTTAATCTCTAGGGAATCTTATCTATATTACTTATCGCTGCATTTTGAAAGGTCACAATCATTTGCTTTGTTTTGACGTTTCATGACATATTATTGGACATTGTCGAGCAGGAGATATTTAAAATATTTTTGAACTATTATTTATATCATTGAGCTAACCACTTCTTGAAATGTTATTTCTACCTCATGAGATGATAGTCCTTTCTCTACCCTCCATAGCTAAAACGCGCTGCTTTGGTTGTTGGGTATGTATCAGCTAAGGTGCAAAGATGCTTCGAGTCTGAACAGTTCGTTGCTCGTGCTATACCAAACACAGGCTGTATGGAGTACTGTTGCTCGCAACTTCAGGTTTACCAAAGTACCAGGCGGAGGCTCGTGATTCGTTCGAGAGACGTGCGAAGGCAACAGTTCGCACTCATGTACGAAAAAGACTTCAAAGTCTTGAACATTGCCGCAAAAATGCTAGCTTAACGGTTTTTATCCAATACATTTTAGAGAGTGTGCGATTCATCATGATTTTTATAACTTTATAAATTCTTATTAGAATAATGAAAACAGTCCCCATATAATAATATTTAAAAATAAATAAAAATATGATACAAAACATTTCCAATGTCTCTAATTACGCTAGCTATAAAGACTATGTTGAAATCTGGAGAGATGTCCGTGTTCTAGAGCCTAAAATCCGTAGTTCTCACGCTCCTGTCTAATGTCCTGTCCTTGTTTTACTCAAATCCTGTTATTTGACGTGTCCGCCATCAAGCTGAAAGCTAAGAAACAATGCAGTCCGATGATCCTCCAGGCCTCCAGGGTGGTTCGACTGCGAAGTTCGACCAATCGGACCACGTTTACTTTTTTTCCCGTTGGTTCGATAGATCGGACTACGTGAACTTTTCTTTCTAGTTGGTTCATGTATTTTTGAGGCTCCTGATAGTTCGATTTATCTGACTATGTGGACTTTTTTCAATAGATTCGGTTAATCGAAACAACAACACAATAACAAGGTTATTTAAAGCTTTATAATTTTTTATTATTATTGTTTTATAAATTAAGACTACAACAAATTGTCTTGCCAGACATATTGCATGCCTCTCGCAGAGGCCAGTTTGTATGGGGTAACTTTTAAAATGTTTTGTATAATCTACAAACAGCAATAAATATTTTTGTATTTGTATTTGCTTTATTTAAGTAATGATGTTATACTGTTTTAGCTAAATTATCAATCTTCGATGAAACAGGTTGTCTTATTTTAGAGATGGTAACCCTGTATTTACGGCCAATAAAAGTAAGTAAAATACGCAAGTCTGAACTTCTCATTCCGATAATAATTAGTTGAGCGGAGTCGCGGCTCCAGCTGCCAGTGCTCCTCTCTAACAAGGTTAACGAGTTTATATCCGGAGCTGGACGGATTAGTTCAGCGGACTCGATCGCGGGGTAACTGAGCGACTCTTTTATGGATGGATGAACTACATGCTGAGACACTGCTGCGGAGTTTTCAAGCACACGTTGCAAATTCGACAACGTTCTAATTTTAACGAATCGCGGCATCCTAGCTACAAAATGAATGTTTTTTTTTTGTTTGAAAAGAGAGTTTTTTGCTACGTTCGATAAACAAAAGTCCAACAAAGCCGAACGCTACACATTGGTGGATTACAATTTTCTGAGTACAGATATCAAACAAATGAAAGAGCTTGACAAGTAAAATAATCTACGTCATGTTTGATAGAAGTGAGGAATATTAACTAACGTAGAGATTTCCTACGATAACATGACCCGCCTCTCTAGAATTCAAAACGTTTGAAAGTATTTGTGAAAGTATGTACAACGCACCACCACGCATGTGTGCGTACTGCTACTGCAGACGAATAATTACAACTACATACAAACTCTTTCGTAAGGATGTGACTACACACATTAAAACAGTAATTTGAAGGGGTGGCCCATGTTATCGTAGTAAATCTCTAATTAAAATTCTCTTGTCAGAGTCCGCCTGGGGAAGTACCACACCTTTGCCAGTTAGTTATCGCCAAGCAGTAATGTGCAATGATTGCTGTGCTCCGGTTTGAAGGGCAATGTTTCCAGAGAAATTACAGGGCTTAGAAATATAAGATCTTAGATCTCTGGGTGACAAGCGCAGTGCAGTGTTAGGTAATGGTTTTGACTCTTCGTGTTCCAATAGCTGCGTGTCACTATGCTGTTATGTGACAGGCATGTTGCTTACCATCAGGCACATGTCTTGCACGTCTTGTCACACTTTATTAAAAATAAATTAAACGACAATGCGGCATACGATGGAGCGGCTTTACCCAGAAGAAAATTTTTGTTGAAGAAAATTTTTGTTTTTTTCTCTAATTGATCTGTAAATAAAGTACACTTTTGCACCTGTATCTTTCACTACACCATTTTTAACGATACAGAGTCATGATATAACTGCATACGACCCCCCGACCCCCGCCGCCCGCCGCGCAGTAGCCGAGTGATTGCACAAAGGTCCGTCACAAAGGCACCAATCACAATTTTTTCACACAAGCTTTATTCGCGGGAAAGCTTTTTATGCACAGAATATTGTCAAAGAGCTTTTTATATCATCATGTTGGGGAATTGATACAGTGGTGTGTTTTATATTACTACGCAATAATGGGGCATGTTTTGGTCCGGTAGGTGTGTAATTTTTAAACTTAAAATGTATTAAATCCGGTTCAGATATTTTTTATATAAGGAAATCTCATTAGTTGGCGTCGCTGTGCTAATGTAGTAGCGTAGTGACGTAGTGGGATGCGCACTAGCTTTTTGAATGGGCAAATATTTTGTGCAAATACATCCTAAATGCATGGATGTATGGATGGACATATGTCGATGGAAATTTTGTGTCTGATCAAGTAGATTTTAGAATAGTTTAGAACAACAATTAGTAGTTTATTTTTTCTTCTTTTCCTCTATTAGACCACAGACAACATCTGTCGGGTCCTCGAGTTTAAAATATATGTGTAGTGGTAGGACTCTTGGCAGAGTCCGCCTGGGGAAGTACCACACCTTTGCCAGTTATTCTACCGCCAAGCAGTAATGTGCAAACATTACTGTGTTCCGGTTTGAAGGGCAATGTTTCCAGAGAAATTACAGGGCTTAGAGATATAAGATCTTAGATCTCTGGGTGACGAGCGCAGTGCAGTGCTAGGTAATGATTTGGACTCTTCATGTTCCAATATCTGCGTGTCACTGTGCTGTTATGTGTCAGGCATGTTGCTTACCATCAGGCACATGTCCTGATCGTCTCGTCACTCTTTATTTAAAAAAAAAAAAAAAAAAAACATTCAGTTTCTGTTAGCTGGCTCTATCTCCATCTCCTCTGATATTCAAACATGAAACGATCGAGACTGATGCGATTAAACCCACAAAAACATTTATTTTGGCAAACAAATTTCACAACAGGCGCTGAAATTTCTAAGGTATAGTTAAAAACGATTCAAAAATAGCATCATATCAAAGGAAAACGCGCTTTGATGATTTATACAAAACAATTATACCCAAAGATTAACATTCGTAATATTTACAGGACAACGTTGGAACGGCTGTACATATTATTTAGAAGGAATTCGAAACATACGTAGTTTTTACTCAGAACTAGCAAATCGGTTACTTATACGTTACTGTGACGTCGGAAAGACTAAGTACATTTGGTAGAAAATTGAAAGAGAGATAACTTATAGTCTGAAATACCACATATTATGTACTACCCATGCTGATGTGATGGTAAGGCCAAAAGTGAAAAATATGTGAACCCGTTTTGACGTAGATAAAACAATCAAAATAACTAGCAACATTATATTCTTACTAGATGGCGCTAATTCCAGTTTAAATTTGAAAGTACTAAAGGCCATTTAAATCGATGTTTTGCTATTGTGGTATGTATCTTTTCTTTCATCACTAAGTGGCGTTATTGGTATTCTAAATTGTACTAATGAGTTTTTGCTGCTAAAAGTATTTTGATGCCAAATTTGGATTATTTCGTTCTATGATTCTTTTTCTGTTTTACAATTAAATTCATACATTAACATTTCACTAAGACTTGGATTAGATTTACGGGTTCAACTTGCTTGACTAACATTAAAACTTAAAATTTTAAACATTTTGATTCCAGGCTTCATTCAAAATTTTACGCGGGTGAAGTCGCGGGTAACAGCTAGAAAACATCTTGCGGGTAAAACGAGATAAGTAGGTATTAGATCATGCACATCAGCTTCAGACTTTTCATAATGTATCCTACAAAAATCCTACAAACTTAACACTTGCGGCTATGTTCGATACTACGAAACCTTACTAAGTATGTTTGATTTTGTTTAAAAAAACGAAAAATAAAGATGATAAAATAAATATTTTTTTGTGTGGAAAAACAAATTCACTCTGTTTTTCAATGACCACTTATCCAAATATTTTGACGTACGATACTTACAACTAATGTATACGTCATACGTCAGTAACATCTGCTTACGCGAACGAAGTAGCGGGTTCAGCTAGTTTAAAAATAAACAAATAAGTAAAATAAGTACAACTTAAAATGTCATTCGAAATTTGGAACGAATTCCTCGACGGTGTATGGCGCCATGTCTGTCAAAAATATCTTTACTCTAATAAAGTTAATCAACATGTTGGTATTTCGGCTACTGGTATTTTTGTCAAAATCACCTAAATTTTAAATGTATACATACATACATGGAACAGGTACAGTGCCGGTGACGTCATAATCTTAAGATCCACGAAGATCTTAAGATCTGCTTCGCTGGAGTACGCGGTTATGCACGCGCGACCACGCGCACGGCTCGCTTTTGCATAACAAAAGCCCTATGCCAGTCTGCGGAATAACCCCCTTAACCGCTTGCTTGCCTGTGTCATCTATTAGTTAACAAATCTCAAATGCTAAAATGCCCGTGTCAACTAGTAGTTAACATCGCGATTCAGTCTAAAATGCCCGTGTTAACTAGTAGTTGACATGGCACCGCACTGCAAAATGCCCGTGTCAACCTGTAGTTAACATGGCTGCCGCGGTCGAAAAAGTTAAATATACTCGTCTTTATTGCTCTAGGGCTTAGTTTGTATTATTTATCTCGTTCTATGTTAAAGTTCCCGTCATATGAATCCCAGTAGAGTATCTAACCCATAGAAAAAATAAAAGAAATTAAAAAAACAACGTTCCTTGTCAATCTTGTCATAGAGTGTTGATTCAGTGCGGGCTGTGTATGTTAGTTTTTCTGATTTTACTATTAAATTTAGTTTCAACAAACAAATGACAGATAACACACGTAATCAAAGATTAAAACTCATATGTGCATCAATTTTAGAGGTACTTATGAGCTTTTAAAAAGACGAGCTTTAAAACGCGCTATCTCAATTTCAACATACCATAACTCTTCACCAGAGTCGTAAACGGAGAAACAAAAGATAACATTGTATAGCTAGTTTAATATTAAACATAAAGAAATATTACACTTTATAATCTTTCAAAACAAATTGATCAACAAGGAACGATTGCGTGAATCCCAACTCGCGCGCCGCAGGCGTAAAATCCGCGGAGCATAGCGAGGTGTGCAAGTATTTTTCGCCGGGCATTTTGGTTAGCAACGCTACAGGGGGCGGGGCATAGTGCGTCGCGCGGTTTGCAGCGACGGGCAAGCGAGCGGTTATTTTGTCTCCGTACGCCCGGAGGGACTGAACGGTCGCATAGTGACAGTTCCGTACCGCGGCCTACAGGAGCACGCGGGCAACCTGCGCGAGCGCAGAGCAGGCCCGGCCGAGCCGCCCGCGCAGGCTGGCCAGATGGCCGACCCAGGTCAGGGATCTGTCCCCCCGAAAACCCACTATAGTAAAAAAGTCAACCTGCCGTAAGATCTCTCCCTCCATATTGACTCTAAGTTCAGGGTATCGCCTTCCGGAGAGGTTGAAGTGCAGCACACTGGTGTTTTCCGGGTTGAGTGGCTGACCGTTGGCCCTAAACCAGGGCGCGAGCTGGTCGGATACACTCCGCGAGGTATAAGCTGAGCTTTGCATTAGTGTGAGTGATCACCAATCAGGCAGGAGCTTGAAATTTTGTCCGCGAGGTATAGGCTGAGCTTTGCATTAGTGTGAGTGATCACCAATCAGGCAGGAGCGCGGCGAGACAGAATGGCGCCGCGCCTAAGGCCGGTTGTCACACCTACACTATCCATGTACACTCACACAAATGCAAAGCTCAGCTTATGCCTCGCGGAGTGTACCCCTTTCAGCTTGCACTGTAGCTCCGGCCCACTCGGAGCAGCCACGATGGCTAGTAAAATAAATAAGACCCGACTGAAAAAACTTTTGACAACTCCCCGATTAGGGTATATCACTCAGATTTGACTCCAGGTGAGCCCGAAACTCTAAGAAACTGTTTTTTAAGTAGTTTAAAATATCGTTTTGTGCGCGACCTCTCAGGCTATTATTGACGGAAGCCCTCAACACTCTCCCAAACAAAGTTCACCCGACGCGTATTTAAGGGTGTCCGCACACTTGACACACGATCCGCAATAAACCCCACAATAAAACACCATACGCAACAAACACCTGACATATATCATCTTCTAACCTACTTAACATCTACGCGCAAACATGTGAATTTAAACCTTATTTGTTCACACGTAAGCTCTATATCAAAATGTGATTTACATGAATAATATTCGGATTACAGCACGGGATTTAAGCCTTTATGTTGTTTGGGAATAAGGTTTGTAATTGAGTAGGGTAGATGCTGGTTATAAAGATGTCAGCACAATGAATGGGCGAAAATAAAGCGCAAAAAGAATAACAGTATCGTGTTTTGAGTGAGACAGAGGTTCATTTGAGTCGGCGGTCATAGCGCAAGAAATATGGCAGTAGGGGAACTTTGTTGGCGTTATTCATTTGTTATTATTAAATGCATTAATTTATTACAATGATTATCTTCTATGTATTTGTTACAATATACGTAGAAAATAAACATTATCAAAAACTTAAAAACTAGGACCGCCAGCAGTAGGGCTGCCAAGCTAGCGGTGGGGAGGGCTGTAGAGTGAGGAAGGGCAATGTGTCCAGAGAAATTACAGGGCTTAGAGATATAAGATCTTAGATCTCTGGGTGACGAGCG
Organism: Ectropis grisescens; assembly: GCA_017562165.1. NCBI lineage: Eukaryota > Metazoa > Arthropoda > Insecta > Lepidoptera > Geometridae > Ectropis > Ectropis grisescens. The sequence continues at coordinate 61,666 of CM029797.1, read as the reverse complement.
CAGTGCAGTGCTAGGTAATGATTTGGACTCTTCATGCTCCAATAGCTGCGTGTCACTGTGCTGTTATGTGTCAGGCATGTTGCTTACCATCAGGCACATGTCCTGATCGTCTCGTCACTCATTATTAAAAAAAAAAAAAAACCTCCTGACGATACGCGCTGTGTTGAAGATGGCCGCCGCGTGCATCTGATCTTTAATCCAACCGTCTAGTGAAAGTTTCTTAAGATGTTGGCCCAGAATGTTTGCTTTAAGGTCGTTAGCCGACACTCCTATCGGAATGGCGGTAGCCTCATGAGCCAAGTCAAGGTACTTGCTAAGCCTGTCCTTCATACAGTACAGTTTCCTTTAGTTTGCGGCTAGATAGTGTTTTGTGGGAAATTTCTGCTAGCAGTCATTGACGTGAAAATGTCTTTAGCCACGTTTACCACTTTTTGGTTGGGATCAAACTTGTGGACTGGCGTCACCGCCATGCTAATATAGCGTAGTGTGGGAGCGGGATGGCTTGCGTTATACCAGTATGTCTGTAGCTGTACCGGTGACGGATTGTGTAACGTTAGTGCTTTAAAATAAGACAGTTTTAAATTATAAGTTTTCATTTTTGTCTGCAGTTTTGTCATTTTTGTTTTTGTTTGTCTGTATGATTCCAATTTTTTATTTATTCCCTCCGGAAATATAAACCATTAGATGTGCTCTGTGCACCTTGAAATCGGTAATAAACTGCGTTTGTGTGAAGAGGTAGTGTAAGTAGTTTAATCATCACTAATTTACTTGACACTTGTGAGCGAGGTATACTGTGGTTCTGATATTTTGGTTGTTAGCAACAAATAGTGATTGGTAAACACGTTAGGTGTTCACCGCTTCCTACAATCTTCTCAATAATAACATAATTCCGTGCGTTTGATGTTTGGGAGGGCACATCTAATGGCTTATACCGATGATTCTCTCCATACATATTAATAACGCTCGTTTTGTCTTGCGTTATCCTACTGTGGTAACTGTGTCGCGTCGAGAGAACAATAGCTTTTGTGTCCGCTGTGGGATTATACTCCTACAGTTCGATATAATGCCACGATACGTATCATGGGACTGTTATGCGATTATGATACTATTACACTACTATTATGCAGGTTTTGTGGCAGACTCTTGGCAGAGTCCGCCTGGGAAATACCACGCCTTTGTCAGTTATTTTACCGCCAAGTAGTGATGTGAAACATCGCCGCGTTCTAATTGACGTGAAGAGCAACGTGAAGAGCAACGTTTCCAGTTACATTACATTTACATGGGATAGATATTAAACAACGTACATCTGTGGGTGCCGAGCGCAGTGCCGTACTAGGTAATGGTTGGGACTCTACCACTGCTGTACTAATGTACCAATAGCTGCGTGTTACTAATACGGG
>CM029797.1:0-59766 GCA_017562165.1 Ectropis grisescens | reverse complement strand
AGACCATCGAAGGGAACGGAAACGTCAAAGCAGGTTGGGAAAATTGGGAGGTACCGAGAATACAGTGGGTCAACGGGTTCCAGGATGTGGAAAAACAACATGGGTGATTAGACACTTCGACGTGGACAAGGACGCCATCATCACTACAACAACTGAGGCAGCAAAAGATCTAAGAGAAAGCTATCGCACCGAATCGGAAACCTGGTCAAAACCAGAGTGCGAACCATGGCTTCTGCTCTGGTAAATGGTTTCGGTAGAAAAGTTTCAGCCGCCTCATGGTGGACGAAGCTCTCATGAACCATTTTGGAGCCATTGTGATGGCTTCAAGGCTGTCTGGTGTTGGTGAAATTGTCCTCATTGGAGACGTCAATCAGTTGCCTTATATCGACAGGGAAAATCTCTTCGAAATGAGGTATCATCGCCCGAACCTGGTAACAAAGATCAGCCAGGAGTTGCTCTGCACACATCGAAACCCAATGGACGTCGCATATGCGCTGAGGGAAATATACTCCGGTATGTACTCCTCAGCGCCCCGAATAAAGTCCCTAGAGCAGAGAAGATATAAGGGAGCGCAAATACCCAACAACATACCAAACACCCTCTTCTTGGTTCACACTCAAGAGGAGAAGGAGACCCTGACAAACCAGGGTTATGGGTCAGGCACCGGGTCACGCATCCTTACCATCCATGAAGCTCAGGGACTAACATACGAGTCGGTAATCGCAATCAAAACCAAGGCAAACATGAAGCTGCACGAGCGTACCCCATGCGGTTGTTGCAATCTCACGGCACACGGGGACCTTCACATACTACGCTGACGACACCGACGACGCCATCGGTCGTTTCGTGCGGCGAGCGTGGGCTGCATCACCAAAGACCATCCGAGATTTCAACCTACAGATGGCCATCAGGGACAGAAATGCGGCCGTTGTGGAGGCTCTGGGCCGGGAGGAGGCAGCTTAGGCAAATGGCAAAAGGCAATTAGGCAAACACTCGATGTCGAGTCGATTACTAGCGGAATCCCAGCCGGTAGTGATCGGCTCTACAGACGAACACTAGAATTAGATATTAAATGTACCCAACTCCTCCTATTTTCCTCTTCTTCTCCTTATCCAAAATATGTGTAAAAATTAATAATATATAATTGTAATGACAAAGATCACGGACCCCGGAGTCTGTGGAGTGGCTAATTTAAATAAAAAAAAAAAAAAAAAAAGATACACAGACAGACATCGACATCAAACTTACAATACCTATTTTTTTGGCCAGGGGTTTCTATGAATTAACTAATGGCCAAAAACACCAATTCCAACTTCCGAGCCACCAAACTCTCGCTCGCCAGTTTAGCGTTCCCCGACACATATCGTTCATTAATCACAAAATAAATTCCGAACCCAATTTTAATACCAAATCACCTCCAGCTGAATCTATACCGTAAATACTAAAATTACGGTACATTTGCATTGAACGGTCCGATTGATTCACGATCGGATTAATCAATTTAAACTATATGTCCGTGTACACAGAATTCAAATTGGGTTAACGTTAACTACTGGTAAATTACCGTGATTATTTGGGCGTGAATATTTGATTAGCGACTCGTGCCTCCAATGAATTACTATAATGAGATCTGCCAAATTACCTGACGAATCGATAGAAAAGAGGGAACGATAATACTGGGGCAGAGTTGTTAGGTAAAGCGATGGTAGCTCCCTCTTTCAGATGTTTTATGTTGGCAGCACTCCTGTCAATGTGTCCTTAGTACATTTTTGTGTGAATTAATTCTACGAATTCGCATTTGTAGCGCCGAGGATTATATTTACTGAATAATGTAGTATTTGTGTTTTTATTTTTCTTGTTTTGTAGTGATTCTAATATCCCGTTAAAACCATAAATGTGAAATGAGAGCCACGCTCAATAAATATTATATGGCTTTATGGTTATATGGCTTAATTGTAGACTTTTACAACAAAAGAAGTAAATGAGTTCCAAGTTCAATTCTGAAATCAATTAAAATAACTTGAAATATTTTGTAACAACTCATTTTTTTTTTCTCACGCTTCAAGATAATATTACATTGATTATTAAAAAAAAACGCCGTTTTATGTGGCTTTTTAGACTATGAAAAACTGTTACTTAAAGATTAGAATGCGACGGTAAATTTAACGGACAGTAACTGTCGCGCGACGTCGCGAAATTTACCGTATATTAGCTCAGTCGGGAAGGTGGGCGGTCATAATATGGTAGATCCGGGTTCGAATCCAAGCAACCACTTTTCTTTTTTCAAGTTATTTTTTTTTTGGAAAAAATGCCGAGCAAAGCTCGTCACCCAGGTGCTTCATATTACAAATTATGTAGGTTCGTGTATTATTACACATGGTGCTGTTCACCAGTTTACTTAAATTTGTCTTGCCACACTACCGCGTGCTAGCGATAAAACACACGGATTACATGTAGCACATACCAAAATAATATGTCTTCTCAATTCTCAGAAATATATCAGCTAATGAAACATATCTCTGGCGCATGTGTTCCCGTTCCCGCCATTGTCAACAAACTCTTAAAACTGGGCAAACAAGATGGCCGCCGTCGTAAGCCGTAGTACGTAAATACTACACGGAACAACAACGTAACGTACACGGGAATACGCAATTTATAAAATTATTCATAAAAGTCAGGCGTAAACCGTGTTGTAGAGAACGGTTTATAAGCAGAAGTACAAGTTCACATACGAGAGTAATAAAATGTAGGTTTTATGTTCTGGTAGCGAGGCGCGTTACAACGGCGATCGCTATCAAATGCCGCCCTGCTCGTAACAGAATAGTGCTAGAGCAGAAAGTAGATTTTTTTTAATTATACTTAAAAAAATACATTAATGAAACACATTAAAATTATACATAGCAAATACATGGTTTGAATTGTGATACTGGTTTATTCTTGACCACCGTCTTGCCCAATGATAAATGACAATGTAGTCCGTGATAGAGTACATTGTTCTAGGAGAAATCGAGTTTATATTTGCAGATATTCTAATTACTTACATCCATCAAAAAATACCCACCCACTCAGGCAACGCATTTCGAAGCTTGAATGTTCTAATTACGAAACTAGAGTAAAATCGCTTTGTTCCAATGTTTGGAACATCAATAATGAAACGATATATCTTTCTGGCGCAGACGCTAATTATTTTAACTAAAATATTCCCACGAATTCTATAACGGTTCAGTTCAGCGACAAAACAGCTTGTATTCATAATATACACCACGGAGTGATGGGACGAGCATCGAGCAGGTCATGTGCCTGATGGTAAGCAGCACGCTCCATAGCAACACAGTGTCACGCAGCTATTGAAACATGAAGAGTCCAACTTATTACCTAGCACTGCACTGCGCTCGTCACCCTGTGATATAAGATGGTTCAACTCTGTAGCCTGTAATATTTCTTAGTTTAGTAGCCTGCATATCTCTTAATGCTCGTAGTTTAAAAGTTGATAGTTATTAAACCAAGAGTTAGCTTATAAACTCACCGAGATATCCAACATAAAAACGATAGTGGAACCACAGTATAAAGAAAAATTACCAGCAGGACGACGGCTTTGAAGTTGCTGTAAATGTCAACAATGCTGAGAGCTATGACAAATAAAAAAGCGTATTTTTTTGTTTTTTAATTCATTTTTCGTCATCGTTAAGTGTAACATAACTATAAATAATTCCTAATTATTAACAATAATTTTGACTCAAAAACTCGTCTAGTCCGCCTTCGTTGAACGACTGTATAATTTATTAGACTGTGGTATAATTGTGTTATCAAGTCTACAATGAAGCTCGATACTTGTGTTCTTTGTATATTTACGAGGAATATAAAGTTTCCGGCGGGGAGGGGAGGACAGCGCGGGGCGGGGGGGAGGTAATGCATTCATTCGCCATTTAATTTACCGCTGTACCGCTGTTTTATGAGAGATGTTGACCTCATTCTGTTGAAATGTCAACAAGAGGGAAGTTGAATCCGTTCCGGGAGGACGGTTCACAGGAGATGTAAACAATAACATGGAACATACGCGTAAACATAATGAGGCCCTGAGTCCCAGCACTGAGCACATGAAGGCTTTTTGAAATACAGTTTGATCTACTTCAAAAGGTACGATTGATATTTGTTATGATGTTTTTTTGACCCAAATAAAGTTTTGGTAAGAGGATAAGCTTGCAGCTCGCTACATGTTCCCATTGCTTTGACTCGGGGCCTTCTCTCGCAAGAAGAGAGTCAAAGCCATTAAGCACCACGCTGCCCCAGTGCCCCAGGGTTCGTGGATGACGCGTACCTTTGAAAGATTTTAGGAACATGTCGGTTTCCTCACGATGTGTTTTCTCCTCGCTATAATAGGCAGCTACACCGCCGCTGCCGGCGCTCTCCGACATTAGCATGTCGGTGACGCGACCCTGTAAAACTTAGGAGAGAGCACCTTAGATCTTCAACATTGGTCGATTTCATAAACATGTTGGCGCAAGTAGACATAAATATAGAAATAAAATGCCTTTAATCTTCCAAGATGACAGCATACTACTGTGCATTGTACAGATTTGTAAAAAAAACTATTTCTTTTAGCTAGGTATGGTTCGCTATCAACTGGGCCTCTTTTCGGGTGATGGCCTCCTCCAGGGTTGGCCATTTTTCTCGGTTTTTTTGCCATGCTGGCCCAATCGCATGATTTAATGGTCTCTAACTCGTCTTTACACCTAGCTTTTTGCCGACCTCTATTACTATAAACTTGAGGTCTTCTCCATAAAGTTATAGATAGAAAGATAACTCTTTATTGTGACATGCTACGAACTACAGTACAGTACAAACAGTAAAACACTTATGAACCAGCACTACAAATGGTGGCCTTGTTGTTTAAAGCAAGTTATACATCAACATATACTATATTATAATCCGTACGGCGGAGTATTTTTATTTCTTTTAGTGAAATGTTGAAAATATTGAACTTTTAGTTGGTAACATTGCACAATTTCTTAGCTACACACTTTGATCACAAAAAAAAAAATCCTGATTTTAACTAAATTTAATCATGAAAATGAAATATTATTGAGAATATCAATAATTAAACAATAATTAATAATATCAATAATTAATTAAGTACCTACGGATTTCCAGTTCCCTAACAGTACTAGACTTATAATACCGGCTGGAAAGCGGCGGAAATGTATTTAATTTAAAATTAGACAAAGATCTGAAATATAGCAAATGTAGGTTCTATTTATCTAAATACGCGGCTCGGCCGGAATTGTGGGACATTAAGGCTCCCGGAGAGGCTCGCCTGGATAGCGGCGGCGGGGGGCGCGGGAAGGGGCACTTATGGGATAGGGTCCATCCTATCCATTTAATCCTGGTAATATTATAAATGTCAATGTTTGAATGTTTGTCGCTCAGTTACTTTGTCACGTCGGAACGGATCGGGCTGAAATTTGTAACACAGATTATAGTCTGGCAGAACACATAGGCTACTTTTTATCCCGGGAAAATAACGAGAACGACGCGAAGTACGCGGGTAAAGCCGCGGGGCGCTGAGGATATATTGCTAACTATTCCAACTGTGATGACGTAACCTCAAAGAAGCGACATCGTTTCATGGTTAACGTTCCAAAGACTCGAAAGAGGTGATAGAGTCGACTTTTGTGGTAATGTGGTATGTGTTGCCTGAGTGGATGTTCTCGATGGTTCACGAACCTTGATGTCTAAAAATCAAACAAATCGTTTTCTTGTCGATAAATAGGTTTATTGCCCGTGTTACTACCCGTCTTACTACCGGTAGTAACACGGGTAATTATTTTTGCCCGTGTTACTACCAACAGGTCCAGTAGTACGACGGGTAATTTATTTTTGCCCGTCGTACTACTACTGCCATTTTCAGATAGATACCTCTTTTGCTTAAACTACAAATTGCCATCATTACATGTACCTCGTTAGGTTTAATACTGATCTTTTTGTAAACTATTGGCGACTTGTTCAGATAAATACACTCCATCGTAGACCGACGCGTAACATCGTGTGACACAACAGTCAATACACAACAAATAGTTGCACTGGCAGTTAAGAGTAAACTAAATGCTGTTAAAAAACGTTAAAACTGTGTAGAAAATTAGAAAAATGTGTGTGCTTAAGACCACACGACAGAAGTGAAAACTATAATAAGAAATAACTATTAAAAACTAGTGAATAAAATTATTCAAAACTTAATTATTAAAATTAAATACTTCTGTATGTCCAACTGTTGTCTGTGTGTCCAACTGGAGTAGGGTACTCCAGTTGGGTAAACTTAAAATGATTACATTTAACTGAATTTATTGAATTGTATATTGAACACAGCGACACGACAGAGACAGAGAGACAGCAGACTGATTTTTCTCGCTCAGGCGCAGTCCGCAGTTCACACGAACAGATGTTTCACTTCCAAATGTGTCGATAAGCTTCATTCAAAGCCTAAGAAAAAATTTGCGTGTGGTGCGTCAAAGGAAGTTTTTACTTCAAAAACGTTAGAACTTTGTAAACAATTAAAAAACTCCCTTCCGTGTTAGAAGTGTTCTGTCAGACCCTGGCTCTTGTGATTTATCCGAGGCCGCGGCGGACGGCGGCTCGTTAATCCCGACCCTACTACCGCCTAACTAATTCGGCTTTGGCGTTGCTATTGCTGGCTCTATCATTTTAACGGAAAAGAAAAGAAGGAACAATATCAAAGTAAAGGCAGTTTTAGTTAGGCTGAAGACCGCCGTTCCAACATCGCAGCAGTCGCTGAAACGCGCAATTCTGGTACCGCGTTCCAACGCAGGCAGTCAAAACGATACAACACCGATGCAGTCGCAAAATCGTCCATCCCGGTGCATAAAGTAGCATGTCTGTGGAAGCTCTCTCTCGCCTACAAGCGAGGATTTGAGGGAAGATGAAAGCTTGTCACACAGTTCTCCTGTTATATCCCAACATGAGGCGCAGACCTGCCTAGTGAGTAGCGGGGAAAAGGAATCCTTCAATTTGGATCACCCGTGCAGTCAAGCCCCACTTTCTTCGAGATATGCATCACCATATCACGTCAGCAGTTTAAAAAAATACAAAGCAGCGTTTCACTATTGCTTCCGCTTGCCATCAGGAGAACCACATTCTTCTTTCCAGATATCATGTAAAAAGACGGTTACGGCTCGTCTAATCAGGAGAACGGCACCTGCCAATCCAGAGCCCCGGGTTCAAATCTCACGCGTATCATTGTATTTTCGAAGTCACGTCCGTAATGCCGCTAGCTTGTGAAAGTCACGATTAAATGGTGTAGGAAAACATTATTAGAAAAGCGACATGTAAGTACCTAGAATTTTTCGAAGTCATGTGTCATAAACATGCCGCTAAATGTTCCCAATAGTGGGACTGGAGGCCTTCTCTTGCAAGGAGAGAGTCAAGGCCAAAATCATTACAAAAGAACTGAGACCCAATTGTATAAAATGGGAAATTCCCCGTGAAGCTGGTACGTTTGGCCACTGCCCGGGCTCGGCCGCACCTTACGACTTACTAATAACTCTTGTTTGCTACTTTCTGTTTCCAATTTCTTGTTAAAAAACAACTTTTAATACTTTTCTCAATCGAATGGGGGAGACACCAATCTCATTTTTGCTGCAAAAATAAAAACTTTATATCGTAAATTTTAGTTCGTTGAATTGTCCGAATGTTTAGGTAAGTTGGAGTTTGAGAAATGAAGGTGTTTGTGTCGAAGTTTTTGTTTTTACATCTGTTATTTTTCATTTCGCTGTCGCCTGGTGATGCGGTCGAACGACTCGCTTTAAGAGTTGTGCGAAATGTCGCCTTGTTTTATATTGCTGTTTTATTGTCATTATGTTCTGTATTTGAGAGACATTTTAGATTTGAGAAAATCTTGAAAACTTCTTATTGTGGTTGATCTTTTAGTTTTATTGACTTGAGTTTTATGTTGTTTTAAAATGAAAATAAGACATTTGTTTACGAGAGGAAGTAATTGCTATTGTTTTAATAAACCAAAAAATGTAAACAGTAGATAGTAATTATAAGTACAAAATTTGGTCCCAAATTTTTTATTTAGGAATAACCTTTGTGTTTCACAACTTAGCATCTCAGACCCGCATTCAAAGCCCTTGGTTCAAATCTCACGCGCACCACTGTCTTTTCGAAGCCATATATGTAATACCGCTAACTTAAAAATGGTGACCGCTAACTTAAAAATGGTGAATGAATAAATTCGTGAGGAAACTGATATGCACCTAGAAACTTTCATAGTCATGCGTTATCTATCAGTCCACACTGAGCTATTGTAGTGAATTATGGTCTCAAATCTCTTCTTGAGAGAAATTGTGGTAACTGGGAGACCCGGTAAAGAATCTATCTAACCTACAGTATGTAACCTCATGTTCTGTTTGTCCCCAGCCTCCCCCGCGCGCTGCGAGCCGACCAGCTCCGAGCTCCTCCCTCCCCGGACGCGGACCTGCTGCGGGACGCGCCCCTCTTCCCGCCCCTGCAGGACCCTGACCCCTCGGACCACGACACAGAGCCCACTTTACCACGACAACCATTCTACACCAACCTTGACCAAAACGACAACATCGATAACATAGATCCAGTGGACTTTCAACCGTCACGCGATGACGTAGAATTCAATTTAAAAAACACTGAGACTTTGAATAGCTTAGAACTTCCACGGGAAAATGATTTTTTAGATGACGATATAGAGAATAATTTACAACAAAATGCAAATCTTGAAAGCGATCAAGAATACGACAGAGAAGACACTTCAAAAGAAAATGATCCTTCAGATAACGATATAGAGTTCGCTTCTCTAGATCCTGAAATCTTGGAAAATAGTTTAGAAAATTCTTCCCAGGAAACTGAACTCTCAGACGATGGTGTAGAGTCGAGTTCAGAACAATCCGCCCTATCTGATGAGGCTGATGGTGTAACGAATATACAAAGGGACAAGCGAAGTAGCGAACAACAACGAGATAAAACTTCCAAGGTAAGACTTTCGTTTATTTGTGAAATAAACTGTGGTGACATATTATGGTGTAGAAATTACTGGAGAATTATGAATAGTGGAAACACTATACTAGTAGAATAAGAAAACTTTAGTTACTTATTAATTAGTAGGTAACATTAACTATGGAATATTTACTGTGTAATGAGCCCCAGATATTTCGATGCTGCTTTATGCACCATATACTCAGGTAAACTGACAAATAGTGGGAACTATGAACATGGTGGTTGCCATAAAAAATTCTGATCACCGCCAAACGCACTCACCGTAGCTCTTGTTTTATTATCAAGAACACAATTTACACCCGTAGTTTTTTTAGAGTACAAAGTGACAAGACTTACAAGACATGTGCCTGATTGTAAGCAATATGCCTGGCAATATCAATACAATGCCACGGAGTCAAAATTGCTACTAACTGTGCACTTTACCTGTTGCTCAGAGATCGAGATTGTAATTTCTCTGCAAACGCTGCCCTTTAAATCGGAACACAGAAATATTAGCACATTCCTACTTCGCGGTAGAATAACTGGCAAACGTGTGGTATTTTCCCAGATGAATTCTGCAGAGAACCCCACCATTTTTAACAAAATAAGTTTTGGTTTGTATGGTTACATAGTTTAAAATATTCTTATCTAGTTTTAAAAACATAATGTTCATGTTTTCAAATTATGTTCATGCACTGTTTGATCAACTTCCTCGGTATATTTTGTTGCTTTACCATGTTGGTTATCTTAATGGTTAACGTCTCATCTGATAATAAGCTATGGTTAGGTCGAAGGTGGCGCTTGCTTACCTAGAAGACATCTGACCTGTTAACTCAGATCAAAAAAATATTTTTATTTATTATACACAAAAAATTGTGTACATTCCCCACACATACAAAGCTGTTCAACTGCAGAGAAGTATGTAGACAGCAATGATTAGTTAAATGAGATTATTTAGTTTCCCCGTATGTGCAGCCGAGCGAGCGCGGGCGCGTGCGCACGGGGGACACCATCCTGAACATCCGCGGCGCCGTGCGGGACGCCATCGGGGACGCGGGCGCGGCGCCCGGCCCGCGCGCGTCCTCGCGCCTCGACACCTTCGTCATCCGGCCCGCGGCCCGCGCGGGGCCGCCGCCGCCGCTGGCGCCGCCGCACGACCAGGTACCGGGCTCCTGGGGCTGCATACCACAACCTCTTAGAATGTGTCGCCAATATAACGGCTCGTCCAGGGAAAATAACACATTGGGCAATTAGTGGTAGGACTTTTTGCAGAGTCCGCCTGGGGACCACGCCTTTGCCAGTCGTTCTGCCGAAGAACAGTAATGGGCAAGCACTACCGTGTTCCGGTTCAAATAGCAATGTTGCCAGTGAAATTACAGGGCATAGTGATAAAAGGTCTTATATCACTGGGTTACGAGCGTGGTGCAGTGCTAGGTAGAGACTTGGACTCATTAATGTTCCAATAGCTATATAATAGACAGCAAGCAGCGGTAGAAAAGGAAAAAGAAAAGTTATAGAGGATAGGACTGAGTGCGGGCGGATCATGGGAGAGGCCAGCAGTGGACTAAGGTGGGTGTAAAATTCAGTTCACACAAAAAGAGAGTTAACATATTACTACATACACACTAACATATTACACTAATTTTCTGGTATTAACTCCGCCCCCCGCAGGTCCCCGGCGCGCGCGCGAGCTGCTGGTGGAGGCGCACTCCCGCGCGCGCGTGCCGTGCGACCTGGTCAACGTCACCAACCTACGCTGGTTTAAGGATAACGAGGTACGGACACACATACACCACCACGACTAATAGACTTGAAGAGCCCACTAAACGTTCCAACTCCTGGGAATTTTGAGCCTTTTCTAGCAAGGAGAGTCAATAGACTGACACAATACTGGCTTAGTTCGGCTTGACGGATGACGAATGACCTCGAAAGGTTCTTAAAACATGTCAATTTCCTCTAGATGTTTTCTTTCTAAAAGATAGTGAAACGTGGCATTCAAACTAAGGGTTCCGGGTTGGAAGTCGCCGTTCTCCCGACTAGCAGTAACTTAGCAGAGCCTTCGGATCGGTAGTCACCATTGTTTAGACTAGCTGTGATCGTGTCAGTAACGTAATGTTCCCCAGCCGCTGCAGCTCCCGGCGGGCGGCGCCGGCGAGGCGGCGTGGCTGGCGGCGGACGGCGCGGCCGTGGTGGCGCGCGCCACGCGCGGGGACGCGGGCGCCTGGCGCTGCGCCGGCGAGCTGGCCGGCCGGCCCGTGTCCGCGCTGCCCGTGCATCTGCTCGTATACGGTAACTACTTGCTGAGGCCGGGAACTATGATACTGAATAAGGGAAAAAGTTTAAAAATGCTATAAAGAGTCGTCTGTTAAATAAAGCCTATTACTGTTCTGCAGACTTTATTCGTGACGAAAGACAATGGAAACGAGATGTAGTTAATTTAAATCTAAATAATGGATTGACATTTTAAATAATTATTGTACTAAGTACTCAACCTAATATAATTTAAGACATTGCCTGACGAAGTCCCTTTACAGCTGAAATACTTGACAAGGCACCGCTACAGCCGCTTAAATGGTTATTATTATTGTTATGAATTTTGTATAATGTATAATAATTATTTTTATTTCAAATTGTAATCATGAAAAGAAAAAAGAAATTGTGAACATATGACGCTACCAAGTGATACTTGTATCCTATGGTCTGAATAAATGAATTGAATTGAATTAGGTCCCCCTCATAATATGTATACGGTAACTGTAGAAGTGGTAGGACTCTTAGCAGGTTTTGTTTCTGCTTCTTTTCCTGGTGATGCTAGAAGGGTTGAAACTGACTCTGAAAGCGGATGATGAGAGAGTACTAATGATAGTGGGAGCATGGAAACGGACAATAATAGTAGGTTTGCTCATATAACGACCTGGTGATGCTGAGAGTGCACGAGCTCACAATGATAGTGAGTGTTGAGAGAGTGCTGATGGTAGTGAATACGTGGGAGAGAATGTAGGTAGAGGTAGGCGGCACATGTTAAGAGAAAAACTGATGATGGTGGGAGCATGGAAACTGATAATGATAGTGAGGTCTGCTCATATTAGGTAACGACCTGGTGATGCTGAGAACGTGGGGGCTTACAATGATAGTGAGGTCTGTTCATATACGGAAACTGGCGAGTCTGCTGGGAACATGAGAACTGGCCCTGCAAGTAGTTGGTGAGAAGGTTCTGAAGATTATGAGAGCATAGGACTTGATAGTGGGCGATGGTAGTGGATGCCTGGGAGCTGACGTAAGTGGTGCGTGGTGAGTAGGTTCTGATGGTAGGAGCATGGGAATTGACTATCGTGGTGGGTGGTGAAAGAGTGCTGACTATGGTGGAGGCATGAGTTAGTACAGGTGGGAAAATATCAAAGATGATGGGAACATATGATCTGACGCCGTTGGTGCGTGGTGAGAAGGTGATGATGGTCGTCACAACGTGGGAACTGATGTGGGTGGTGCATGGTAGGGAGAGTACTGACGGTGGAAGTGGATGGACGTAGAGTACTAATATTGTAGTAACCTGAGTACTGTCAAAAATAGTGCTTACCAATCTAACTTATCTTCTATCTATCTAATTTCTGTATTAAGAGTAGACAAACTCATATTCGAAAAAAACAATATTCAGGAGCATCGATCATTATTATATGATTATTTTCCGACACGTTTCAGTCTTATTACAAAGTTCTTGTTCCGCAGCATGTGGTGATGCTGATGATGCTTTTCTTGCCCGTAAAATACAAAGTGGCGTCTGGGAGCTGTTCCGTATGACTTTAAATATTTAACATTAAGGTTTAGAACCAAACGGAACAGCTCCCATACGCCGCGTGGTATTTCATTGACCGGGTTTTAGCATGGATGGCATGAAACCGCAAACTAAGCAATCAGCAGGTCTACTACGAAGTCCGATACACGATATAGAGGCCGAAGTTATGGACGTTTTATACCACGAAACAAAACCGATTGGTTGATCTGATCGGGCGTTTCGTTCATCCCGACCGACGCTGATTTGACAGTTTTTGTGTCATGAACCGACCGATTGTGTTTCGTGGTATAAAATGTCCATAACTTTGGCCGATATATCGTTTATCGGACTTCGTAGTAGACCTGCAGTTTATGCTAGGTAAGCGCGTTTCATCGTCGATCGTATAGTTTATCGTGAAGTGAGCTGCCAGTGCAGCGCACCGCGGTGACGCCGTGTTCCGCCCGCAGAGCCGGTGCGCGCGGTGTACCTGGCGGTGGACGGGCGGCGGCTGGACGCGGGCAACACGTGGGTGCCCGTGCGGGACAAGACCGAGCTCGGCGTGCGCTGCGTCGCGGAAGGTACAACTTAAATAAAATTGATCGAGCACTGACATAAGGTTGAAAATGTTTCTATTTTCCTTGTCTTCTCCTGATCCAAGATAATTATAAATCTCACTAAACGTTTCCAAAGCTCAAACTTGGAACCTTCTCTCGCAAGGAGAGAAGCCAAGGATTTCACTCAATCTTCACGCATACACTCAGATTAATAGAAGCTAAACTTTAATTGAATTAAAGAGCACTGGAAAAAAGCTGAAAAAGATTTCTACCCCAACCTGTTTCCCTTTTCTCTTTATGATCCAAGACATAATTATCTTAAAACACAAGCAACTCACTAAATGTTCCACTGCTAGGCCACGGGGCCTTCTCTCGCAAGGAGAGATTAGTTAAGTGCATAACCCAGCTGGCCCAGTGCGGCCAGTGGACGAGGCTTCACTTGGAAGGTTGTTGGAGTTATTGTTAAACTTTCGCGATTTGAACACAATGTTTAATTAGTACGGAGCTTAATCACTTTTTACAGATTAGCCCAATACTATATGAACATTATAGGTTCTTGGAACATACTGCCCTACAAACAATGGGGAAGGGAAACATTGTGAGGGAACCGACATGTTTCTAGATTTGATTGAAGTCATGCATCATCTGCCAACCCCCAGTGGACTAGCATGGCGGTTTATGGCCTCTACTGTCTCCTTACGAGAGAAAACCTCGAATACTCGCAGTGGAAACGAATAGAGTGGATTGCAAATAATGTTATGCTTATGCAAAATACACGCATAGTCTATTTTTTGTTTTGTTTTTTTTTTTTATTATACTTATTGATCTTTAATTAGTATTACTAACAAACTGAATTTAATCTATGTCATGTTATTCTTTTTGTTTAAACTAAGCTAAAAAGTCATTACTATCCACTCTACACTGTGAGTGCTAGCTCTGCAACACGAGTTCAGTGCAATTTCAATTGTTGTTACCGGGTGCCCAAAATAAAGGTGCAGCCTATTTTAGGACCCACCGGAAAATATGTGAATTACGAGTACCACAGTTTTAAATTAGTAATGTACCTTATTGATAACTAATAAATACGTTGTGTTTGGAAATAAATAATTTACTTTACTTTACTTCATTTTGAGCCCCATCAGACATTCAACGCATTAGGACTGTCTAAGTGTCTTATGTACAGTACCAGTGATCTCGTGAGAGACGACTTTGATCGTAGAACGTGGTCCCATAGTGTCTAATGTATTTTGGCGGAAGTCTGATGCATATTTGATAAAGTTTTGATTGAACTTAGACTATAATGCGTTTTGGATTTGATAACAAGCTTGAATGAACCAAACTTTAGTAAGTGGTTCATAAGCAGCCCAAATTGTAATTGCGCTGACAGTTGGGACCTTCCTTCTCTTGCATAGTCTAAAATAACAAGTAAGTTACATTTAACATTCTACGTCACTTGCCGTCACTTGCTAAAAACATTTACAGTAATCACAAATAATAATTTTAATTCTACATACTTTTACCATTTGAATGACGAAGTCAATCCCCACATCGACCACAATTTACTACAATTAATCTACCCTACTTACTTACTGATTACAAGTACTGCAACCCCAAAAAAAATCGTAATATAAAAAGTTAGTTTTGTAATTGGATGGATAGCATAATATAATAAATCCTATTGTATTTTGCTCCAAAAATGTACATAAACATTTATGTAAAGAAATGTTTTAATCAATGCTTATTTTAATTAGTTCGATTTCGTTCCAAGTTGCATTTTATTGCCATTGTCAAAATGTTGAAACGCCCCTTTTATTTTTAAAGACTTTTAATATTATAAAGTAACATAATAATGTAAACGTAACTTCGTCTTTTTTCTGAATTCTATGCGGGGATAATCATTTGACTATAACCCCAAAAAAAACCTGTTAGGGAACAGCACATAGGATTTAGGCTGAAAACATGTTTGGTTGCTTTCTTTGGCAATAACCGTTTTCATAATTTTGTACGTGGACTGAAATAGTAATATAGTTACAAAATAAAAGCAGAGTGTTACGTTACGCTGCCGACCGCAGGTGGCGCGCCGCCGCCCGAGCTGACGTGGCGGCTGCTGGCGCTGGAGCCCTCGCTGGAGCACCGCTCCTACCTGCGCATCCAGCGCACCAACTACTCCGTCGGTAACTACTACTACTGGAACTATGACTAGAACTACTACTGGAACTATGACTAGAACTACTACTGGAACTATGACTAGAACTACTACTGGAACTATGACTAGAACTACTACTGGAACTATGACTAGAACTACTACTGGAACTATGACTAGAACTACTTCTGGAACTACTACTACTAGAATTACTACTTGAACTACTACAAACTAAAAGAGGCTCTCTGATAAAACCTCTTGGTTTTCTTCAGGCTTCATCGTACTGCTTTGTTGTCTAGCACAGGACGATCACGTAATAGCGATCAAATCTGTTCTGGGAAAAGTGAGAACTTTATAAGCTTTGAGAAGAATAAAAGTAAAGAAGTATATTTACTTACATTTGGTTTTCCTAATTTCCTTTACAAAGGTAAATGGGGATACAACAGGGTCGATTTTTATAATTTGATAAGACAAACATGTTTGTCCCATATTTTTTCACTATCCAACCTGACGAATTGCGAATCCTATTTATGATCCTCAAGTAAAAATAGCTTAAGTTATGCAACTAAAACATCAGCTATCTAGTTGTGAAAGTTCTGTTATAATAGGTTAAGCCGTTTTAGAGATAGCTCAGAACAAATAGACAGACAAAAATAGAAAAATATGTTATTTTCAAACGTGTACTGTCTATAAATGTATATGTTTAACACAGTCATTATCCCAATTGTTCCTCTATAATATCTATTATTATAAAGTAGTAATCCAGTGTGTTGTGCAGACGGCGTGTCGTCCTCGCACGCGGTGGTGACGGCGGCGCGGGAGCTGCACAACGCCACGCTGCAGTGCGAGGCGCGCCAGCGCCGCCCCGCGCCCGCGCCCGCCCCCGCGCCCGCCCCCGCGCCCGCCGGCGCGCGCGCACACGGCCCTCCTGCGCCGGAACACGTCCTCACCGCCAAGCTGGAGATACACGTCACTTGTAAGTTATAGCTTAATATGATTACTTGTAACCATCAAAGAGATGCGATTACACGTAAATATACCTGTTCGTAAAATACACCCGACCGGAAAATTAAGTTTGTTGGTTTTTAAATTTTTGGTGTCATAAGAGCGTCGAGCTGCCTAGCTCTGGTTGGTAGAAGCAGCTATCAAAGGTCATCAAACCAAAAACTTCACGATTGTGAATCGCACGATCTTGGAACTAGGTTCTGACGAGTTTTTTCGTTAATTTAATCAATAGGTATATTATATCATATCATTTATTCAATTTCAACATGTACATGACATTGACTTAAAACTTAAATCTAGTAGGTACATGCCCCAGTCAGGGCGTAGCAATACAATCAATTACAATAAAATATAATAACAACAACTTATTATTAGATTAAAATATCAGAATCATGTTTTTGTCCGGTAGGTAGCGTTAATCATAATCATCGTAAGCAACACTTTTTTTAATTTTTCACAAAAAGAAAATCGTTTCGTTCTTCTCTATATTATTATAAATGCGAAAGTTTGGATATTTTAATGTTTGTGGCACAATCACGTTGGAACATCTAAAATGTAAACGAATAGTTTTGAAATCTGGAATACACAGTACTTACTTAGGCTACTTTTAACCGACGAAAAATAGAGGTAACTACTCGGGTAAAACCGCGGGATAATAAGCTGCTAGCAAGTATTATTATTCATTCAAGTACTCTGTAAAGACATTAAATCCCCGAGAAGGTTGTTTGTACTTCGTCCTTGGAACTTATATCGGATATTTGATTCAGGAAAACTTTACTTAGGTTCGGGAAGTTTTACTTTATTGCTGTATGTAATACGGTCTGTTAGGCCGTGGACGACTTAGCAAGGTCGGTACGAACCATTTAAATATTCAAAAAACTTTTGTTTTTCTCTATTCTCTAAACACATGCTTGTGGAACTAAAATATTATGTCGTCTTAAGCTCAGGAATACAATAAAACCATCCTAATATTTATTAGGTATTGCCATCTTTATCAAATAGACTAAAATAAAAAGAAACAGCAATATCTAAATTGGAGTTTTAGAACGTTTCTTGCACGTGGATGTCATTTGCACAATTACATACTGATGAACGAAATCATTTAAATTAATGAGATTACTCCGTTGATATTATCTTTTATATAATTTCAAGCCAATACTACTATACAGTGACAATTATTTAAAACTTTTATTTCATTCAATGTCCTCAAAGGTGCAGGCAAAGCATCGGATTCCGTGAAATTTGGAGTTGGAATTAGAAGATACAAAAATAATATTCATTTTTTTACAGAAGTTACAACATGCTTGTGACGACAATCCTCAATATTCCAAATGTTATTCAATGCTGAAGCAAGATGGTATCAAACATTAACCTGTGACAACGTGAAATAAAGCCAACATGTTTTTCATTTTTGAGAAAAGAAAAGTCCGTGTAACAATGTTTGAAAACTGTGACGTTAAACGAACTCCATCAAGCAATTAAATTTTCCGCGCAAGCACGGAAGGGAGTAAGTAGCCTTAGCAAAAAAATATTGTTCAAATCATTCTGTCATTTCTTGCGGGAGGGGAAAGTTGGACACTAGCACAAAGCCGCACTATCACATACAAAACATACCTGTACCGATCCATTGCCGATCATACTCGCACAGCCAAATCACTAACACATAAAAAATAAAGCACTATTCACAAATCTAGCCCCGCCCTCAGCCACAGTATATTATCAAACTCCATGGTCCACGCGGACTTGTACTTTGACAGAGGGGAAACGCTGTGTTTGCCTACTCCCTTCCGTGTCGCTCGCTGACGAACTCGGATGAAGAAAACATAGCCCAAGTTAATTTTTGTAAGTAGGCTGTTAGTTGCCCCAGTATTTATTACAATTTGCATTTTGCAAATTGTAATTTTAAGCTTTTTATTTTCACATTATTGGAACATCAAGAGTCAAAAAGAGCACTTATCCCTGCACAGCGCAGTGATCTAAGATATTATATCTCTTAGCCCTGTAATTTCTCTGGAAACATTGCTCTTCAAACCGAAACAGAGTAATGTTCACACATAACTGCTTGACGGTATAATAGCTGGCAAAGGTGGGCACTTTCCCAGCCGGACTCTAGGTAAGCACGCTCCATCGTAGCCAAATCGTGGCATAACAAGGAAGATGGCGGTCAAGTGCAAACCTACACAAGTTAAAAGAAAGAAAGAAACTACTTCGATACAAAGTTGCGACAACATTTTTGCCTTTGTTTTTGTGAAAGATAACTATGTCAAAAGCAATTTCGTCGCTCGTGGATAAGATGTAGGAGACGATCCTAGACAGTAACATGAAACTATCGCTGTAGGTATAGAAACTGGGAAGTTTGGATGCGAAGCCCGTAGATACGCCTCCGCCAAGACAAACACTCCGCTCGAGCGCCGGAAAGTTGTGACGAGTTAAATTACCACATCCTCTCGAGTGAATATCAAAGGTCCTGTTATGTGTAACTATCTTTCATAGAGTGCTGTTACACCGAGCCGGGTCAGGGCCCGGACCGTGAAGTTTTGAAAGCTAGATCAAAATTGTTTGAGTTATTCGTCTTGTTGTAGCAAGATAGCTGATAATGTACTATCTTTTATAATTACGTGATATTTTCTGTGTGAAGAAATTGTATCAAAATATCGGTTACCTACTTATGCCACAAAATATTTAAAAAAACCTCTTACTAGTGAAAATATCTCAGTGAATTATTTATTTCTAAAAGCAATGCCGATACTTCGTACTAACACTATTCTAATGCGTGCAATCTCTTATGTTTTTTATTTTTCATTAACTAACCTGTAAATTGTACATTTGTGAATAATAAACTTTGACTTTGACTTCATAGACTAATACGATTCAAAGTCAAAGTCAATGTTAATTGGGCCGTTGAGCGTAGTTTGTTTTCCCTTTCTCTACTCCACCCAGGCTATCCCAAAAACCCAACAGCCTATTGAGATTGTTCTAACCCTAACAATTCCTTGTTGATTTTATAAAGTCATCCATATCAATCCGGTTCGGATGAAGACCCCGGCACGTGTCGTTTCCCGCTCGGTATAAATAATCCCGCACCGTATTCATAAAACGTATGTAAATCAGGCGGAGTTCAGCTCAAGTCGCGCCGTGAATCATCTGCCGCCGATAATTTGCATGCGATGGTCGCTCGGGAGGAGACGCGGCCCGGGAGCGCCTTGGGGCACGCTGCCGCGGAGAACTGATACTCAGGAAGTTAGAATTTGAAAAAACAAAGAATATCAGTTTCGGTAATAAACAGTATGAAACGAAATAAATAATGTGATTAAGTTCTATTTCTGAAGTACTTACTTCTTTTAACGTGTTAAGGAAAAGTGATGAATGAAAATGAGGGGAGTACATTTTTACGATGCGGTCAAAAACCGATGGCATAAAGTTAGGTTGTCACCATTTTCTACTCCATGGTTGAAATTAGTACAACGAGAAATAAAGAAAAGAGGTATTGATTGACTGCGTGCATACATAAATATATACGTGCATACACACGCGCGCCCACACATACACACACACACACTCACTTGGGAAAACTCAGGCAATGCATTCTACTAGACATTCATATCATAAAACTAGAGTCAAGCTTGCTCGTTCAATTCTGTGGAACGCCAACCATGTTAAATAAATAATGAAATGATATCGCTTTTTCGAATTACAAGTCTGATAGAAACAAGGCAAAGTATTAAATCATGCGGACTCTGCAAAATGTTGATAAATTTTATGACAATGTTCAAGGTTTTGAAGTTTTTTTTTTAAACAAGGGTTATCCTATCTAACTCTTATCTAATAATACTTGCCAAATGTGGCTTACTGCGTGTTCTCTCTCGCCGGCCGCGCCGCGGTTGGCTCGCCCGCCCGCCCGCCCCGCGCGCCGACACACGGATCACATAACAATTTGCGTAGAGGCTGAGTTATTGTTTTAGTTTTATTGACATGTTTTATTGCTTGTGACGGTGGGAATGTTAGATTTTGACAATCTGTGGTTATTGAACATAATGACGACAGTTATCAATTACAGAATTGTTACCATTCTATGGTGGAACGAGTCCAAATATTTCAATGCAATTTCAGACATGTCCCTGGGTACACGGAACAGATGATCGGAGGAAGTTGACACAAAGATTATACGTCGAAGAGAACGATATAAATTGTACTACTAGCACTTAGCGGGTTTATTCGTTTAGTTCCCGCTCCCGTTATTTTCACGGAATAAAAAGTAGGAAGGTAATTTGAAATATCATTCCATACAATAATCTAAGTCTTTTAAATTTCAACCCGATTCGTTTAAAAGTTCCAATGTCATTGAGCAACAAACATTCAAACTTTAACATTTGCAATATTGGTAGAGTGTACTGTTTTAATGGATGTAGGTTAATAATTTTCAGAATTTTTTGAAGAAAACTTATGTGTTCCTCTCCCACCAGACCCGCCATCGTTCGTGATCTCCCGCTGGCCGGGGTTCGGCGTGGCGCTGGCGGCGGGCGGGGCGGCCGCGCTGCGCTGTGACGTGGACGCCAACCCCCCCGCGCGGGCCTGGTGGGCGCGCGACCTCGACCCCCCCGCCAGGTATGTACCCGCGACCTCGACCCCCGCCAGGTATGTACCCGCGACCTCGACCCCCGCCAGGTATGTACCCGCGACCTCGACCCCCCCGCCAGGTATGCATCCGCGACCTCGACCCTCCCGCCAGGTATGTACCCGCGACCTCGACCCCCGCCAGGGTATGTACCCGCGACCTCGACCTCCCGCCAGGTATGCATCCGCGACCTCGACCCCCGCCAGGTATGCATCCGCGACCTCGACCCTCCCGCCAGGTATGTACCCGCGACCTCGACCCCCCGCCAGGTATGTACCTGCGACCTCGACCCCCCGCCAGGTATGTACCCGCGACCTCGACCCCCCGCCAGGTATGTACCCGCGACCTCGACCCCCGCCAGGTATGCATCCGCGACCTCGACCCTCCGCCAGGTATGTACCCGCGACCTCGACCCCCGCCAGGTATGTACCCGCGACCTCGACCCCCGCCAGGTATGCATCGACGCGACCTCGACCCCCCGCCAGGTATGCATCCGCGACCTCGACCCTCCCGCCAGGTATGTACCCGCGACCTCGACCCCCGCCAGGTATGTACCCGCGACCTCGACCCCCCGCCAGGTATGTACCCGCGACCTCGACCCCCGCCAGGTATGTACCCGCGACCTCGACCCCCGCCAGGTATGTACCCGCGACCTCGACCCCCCCGCCAGGTATGTATGACACCCGCCACCTCGACCCTCCCGCCAGGTATGTACCCGCGACCTCGACCCCCGCCAGGTATGTACCCGCGACCTCGACCCCCCGCCAGGTATGCATACGCGACCTCGACCCTCCCGCCAGGTATGTACCCGCGACCTCGACCCCCCGCCAGGTATGTACCCGCAACCTCGACCCTCCCGCCAGGTATGTACCCGCGACCTCGACCCCCGCCAGGTATGTACCCGCGACCTCGACCCCCGCCAGGTATGTACCCGCGACCTCGACCCCCCAGGTATGTAGGTATGCATCCGCGACCTCGACCCTCTCGCCAGGTATGTACCCGCGACCTCGACCCCCGCCAGGTATGTACCCGCGACCTCGACCCCCGCCAGGTATGCATCCGCGACCTCGACCCTCCCGCCAGGTATGTACCCGCGACCTCGACCCCCGCCAGGTATGTACCTGCGACCTCGACCCCCCGCCAGGTATGTACCCGCGACCTCGACCCCCCGCCAGGTATGTACCCGCGACCTCGACCCCCCCGCCAGGTATGTACCCGCGACCTCGACCCTCCCGCCAGGTATGTACCCGCGACCTCGACCCCCCGCCAGGTATGACCTCGACCCCTTTGACAGCTCATTTTAGAAACTACGTGTAACCGGAGAGCTTAATTGAAGGCTTTTTCGAACAAGGGTGTCGCCTATGAGCTTTTTGTCACGTCTTTCGATCTTTTCCATAGCTTCCAGTTGGTACCTCGCTGACCCACCCTATAGTGTCCAGTTGCAACAGATTCTCTCTCAGAGCAACTCGGAAGCTCTATTCAATCAATTACCGAGTTCGGTCTGGCTCCGAACAGTTTTATCCTGAATTCGGTTCCAATAAAACTAGTTAAAATAGTTGTCAGTAATTGCCGCCGGTAGTTATTTATTTCCGGATCCGACCGGGCCTTAATCGGTTTAAAATTGTGGGCGGAAGGGATATGTGATGATAGGGCGGGGGTACACTGGGGGAGACGAGCTGAGCTGGAATAGTTTAGGCTATATTTGATACTATTATTTGCGTATCGCACATTAACTAAATTATATTCCTTATCACATCTTCAAAAATTTCATTTCATTTCACTGTTCTTTGTCTACATCAACAACTAAAATAAATAGAACCGCAACATACCTCGCCGGTAGCGATTCTAGGGGTCAAGTAGATTGGTAGTTGTAAACCACTTACGTCACACCGAGACGCAGTTTGTTAACAAGTTCAAGGTGCTCTGGGCATATCTATTGATTTATATCAATGGGAGGAATACGAAAACATCACTGTACTCCGGTTGGAAGTATAGTTTCCAGTGAAATTACAGGACATAGAGATAAAACATTGTATGTTTCTAGAGGACGAGTTCAGTGCAGTACTAGGTAATGACTTCGAATCTTCTTGTTTGAATAGCTGCGTGTCACTGGATAGGCATGTTGCTTCCCATCAGACGAACATATTGCTCCCTTCCTCATTCTTTAACACAAAAAAACTGAGTAGAAAAAAGGGGATGGAAATACGGCTAGCGCTGTGGGTTAAAGTAAGAAAGGTAGAGTTCACCTATCGCTGCCGTATGTATCAGAGAAAGGAGAAGCCAGACAGACTCCTCCTATACAGATAGATTCATACAAAAAGTTAACAAGTCAAAAACAAGTGACAGTGATGGGGACTGCTGATAGAAGTGAAAACTATTATCTCAAAGTTTGATAGCGCAATTTGAAAACTACGCACCTGAAACTAGAGGGCGTGGCCATGACCATGGGACCAATGGGAAATTATGACGCATTTCTTGATGACCGATGGCCATGGTCCCGAGTTTACCCGAGGATTTCTTGCATTCCCGAGCATGATGCTTAAATTCAATGCACAGCCCACGAAAAATCTGTCTGTGGTGCGCCAAAAGGAGTGTTCACTTCAAAATCAAAATCAGTTCATCTGTTGGAAGCTACGATGACAGACACACACACAAACAAATACTAACACTCAGCGTCTAATTTATGTCGTCGTCTCTGGGTCGCGATGTAACACATCCAACCCCAGCTCGAGCCCGGTGCCCGGTGTGCCCGGTGTGCCCGGTGTGCCCGGTGTGCCCGGTGTGCCCGGTGTGCCCGGTGTGCCCGGTGTGCCCGGTGTGCCCGGTGTGCCCGGTGTGCCCGGTGTGCCCGGTGTGCCCGGTGTGCCCGGTGTGCCCGGTGTGCCCGGTGTGCCCGGTGTGCCCGGTGTGCCCGGTGTGCCCGGTGTGCCCGGTGTGCCCGGTGTGCCCGGTGTGCCCAGTGTGCCCGGTGTGCCCGTGCCCTCAGGCTCGCAGCTCGCAGGACGCGTGTCGTTATTCGCGCTAAATTGAATTTGTTATCCGGCTGAAGTTTGTTCGATTCATTACGCGCCTGTCAGCTGAGGCAGGGAAGGGGTGGGGAGCAGGGTGCGGGGCGGGGCTGTGTTGTTTTTGCAACCAATTCATCACAAAGGAATTATCTCTCTCCCGATCACCACAGAACAAAGCCCTTCTACTAGATTAGACTAGTGTGTAACGAGAATCACTAGTCATACACACATATATTTATATGGACACTAAGTTGTGTGCACGTATACATATACGTACACACATACGAGTAGTATAATACGCATGTACGTATGTTATTGGTGTTTTAATAGAGTTAAACGGAAGACCCGAATATCCGTGTGGAAGACACTGGATACTATTTTCTCCGAAAAATCATAACCCGTCTTCAATTTAAAATTAAACCCACATACTCAATCAAATCTCATAGTTAAGAAGCTATGAACACCAGGATGAACACCAGGCACACCCCGGACACTCCACTAAAACTCCCTACAAACGCCGCTGTCGAGTTACCTACTCTTCACACAACTACGCAGATGTCGTTCGTACACACGCGTGAATGTGTGCGTTAGAGCTAGGGCTACTGAATTGTTTTATTGATTAGTTGTGCCCCTTGAGTTCACCTGGTGACGTAGTCTATAAACTTGCTATAATGTTGAGTTACATAAATAGAATGGAGCCAAATAAAATTATACTTTTCTAATTAAAAGGGTGTATGTATTGCCGCGTAAAACCGATAATAGATAGGTACCTAGATATCTATTTCTGTTAGTAGGTACACATTCGCATATTATTTTACACTTACCTAAGAAGGAAACTTTATTCTGACACTATAATTATTCCTCCAAGCATTATCAATCCGCACCCAAAACTGGCTGTGCAGTTTACGAATTTTGAGTTAAAAATTACTAAGTTACTATAAAGCAACGTTATTTAAAAGTTTCTAATCTTACGTTATACGGTGGGGAGTGTCCGTTCTATCTGTATTATCTAGTCTATGATACTGGTTTTGATAAAATGTATATGGAATCCACTACTTCTAAACTATGATATACCAAACAAAAAAAACCATCAACATTTTTTTTGACAAAAGACCATACGTACAAATATTAATACAACCAAATCAGAACCTCCTCCTCTTTCGAAGGATGTCATAAGTACGCACGGTTCAGTCTAGTACGTTGTTAAATTATTAACTTTTTCTTAAAATGTTACTAGCGCTCCGTTCCGGCTTCGCTCGGATATTGTCATATAAAGACTATTTATCGAATTAAAAACTATCCTATCTTTCAAGTTGGCTCAAACTGCACACGGTGTGCGAATTTGATTAAAATCGGTTAAGTAGTTTAGGAGTCCATCGCGGACAAACATCGAGACAGGAGATTTATATATATTAGAAGATAGGTAAACGATGTCCAAACTCACAATAAATGTAATTTTAAAAATGAACTCGATTTTTTTATTTAAATCAAACTCAACAAAAGCATTCTAATAATATATATAACAAATAAAAAAATAAAAATTGTTGCATAACTTGCAAACCAAAGTAAAGCGAAAGTGTAATAAAAAAATAACAAAACTATAAATATAGCATAGATTTGCCTTATCGCAAAAAGCGATCTCTTCAAAACAACCGTGATCACAGCAGCTATAGAGGTATAATATTTAACCCGTGTAAACTTTGAATAAACATTTGAAATACGAGACAAACATTGATTAATATCATAAGCTTCGAACAATTCCACAAAATACATAAATAACTCATAAAATAAATCACTTTTGTTTTCCTCGCGCACGAAGTTCAAAGATCGCTTCAAAGTTAAATTGTTCCGTCATAAAAGTTATCGTTTCGCATCGCCCTAAATCTCCCGTCCCATGTGCACACTGTCACACTGTGCTGTCACAAAATGCCCAATATTTTTTCTCGAAAGATTTGTTGAGAATTCCCGATAGTCCCCGAGCGTCCATAACTCAGGCTCCTGGGTTGGCTAATAGGGGGGGAATTTGCAGCATCACGCATATTTAAGGTTGCCATCCGATCGGGTTTCCCCGGATTTGTTCTTGTTTGTAGAGCGTCCGGCGTCCAATGAGCGTGGCCCGGATTACTGAAAATTAAGTCTTGGCCGGCCCGCGACACTCGCACTATCCCGCATGCAACATGCAACCCTGTCGCTAAATTCTTATTGAAATGATGATAAAACGATAACTATATTTAATTTTATTTCTATGTCAGAAAATAGAGCCAATTTAAAAAAGTTTCAATGATCGGGACTGCCGATAGAAGTGAAAACTTATGACTCAGAATCTGATAGTTCATTTTGGAAACTACGTGGATGAAACTGGAGGGCGCTAACATGGTTATTTATTTTAATCTTCTAAGCATGGCCATCTAGAAATGCGTAAGGTCCCCAATATTTCTTTCATTTACGAGCGTGAAGATGAGCTTCATTCACAGCCCACAAAAAATCTGTGTATGGTAAGCCAAAACAAATTTTAATTTCAAAAGAATTTGACTTTATCATTTCCGGGGTTTGGGAAACGTTTGAAACCACCGGATTTTCTCTAAAATCCGGGGGGTTTCACGCGTCTTGTCCTGGTTACCAAATTTTAGGGATGGTAACCCTACGCATATTGAATAGGACGTTATTGAATTAGAGCAGTTTGACCCAGATCAGGCGATCTCTCGACCGGCAGCTATTACGTAATGAGCTTCGGATGGGACGGCCGGACGATGTTGATCCGTCTTGGAATGAAAAATGGATTATTTATTTCATAAACATTTTATACTAGATGTCCACCCTGGCGTTGCCAGTGGTACATTATATAGTACTCATCAGGATCCCGTACATATACAACGGTGAAAGAATGACTGAAATTGGTTCAGTCATTCCTGAGAATATCGCTTTCAAACAAAACACCTCTTCAGCTACCTGCTACGCCACCTGTCGGAAATTGGTCGTACCAACTCAGAGATTAGCAAAGGTTTTATATTCAAGAGGTATGTAATCTGTGATATTCAATGACCCAATCTTAGACACATGCTGTCATGTGTCATGTCAAAGCACGAAACGTACGAAAACTCTCAAAATGGAATATATTTTCCCGGTTTTGTTACATTCTTGATTTATGCTCCGCTTCTATTAATAGTAGCGTTATTTTCTATAGCGTATAGCCTTCCTCGATAAATGAACTATCCAATAGAAAAATAATCTTTCAATCCGGTCCAGTACTTCCCGAGATCCTAGCGTTCAAACGAACAAACAAACTCTTCAGCTTTATAATATTAGTATAGATTTTTCTGCTGTAATAGATTTGTACTTAATCGTCATCTTGCCTGATGGTAAAACTATGTGGAACAAGTAGAGCTAAACTAGGTAACTAGAAGAATCTGATTCAATCTCCACTTGAAGCCACGAAGATTGTATCCCTATTCGTTTCTTTTTGTGTGTGTTTTACTGCTAAATTGACATATCAACATTTGTATATTTATTTTTATGTCAAAATAAATAAACTCTAATGGACACAGATTGTTGCATAACTTTGGCGTGTTTTAGTGATTTATGCGATGCGTGAAAACAAAAGATCAATAAGAGAGCTCGACTTATCGAAACAAAAATTGGTTGCCTGTAAAGTCGGTATACGGGCGAAAGTTTTGCGTGACAACGACTTTGAGTGGTAAAATAATTTTACGGAAGGGACGCGTGCCTTTCACTTTTTATGTCTGTCTCTCTCGCTCTTAGGCGGGCTAACCATGCCTGAGTGGAAGGTACGCGTGCCTCTCACTCGCTCTCGTTGTGAGCGCATAACGTGAGCGGAGCGTAACGCAGTTTCTTGAAGTGTCACCCGGCAAACCAATTTATAAGACGTTGTCACGTCAAAATTACAGTTTTATGAATGTCATTTGTCAAACAAAATACACATCAAACAACCCGAATGAGACCACTCAGAATGACAGACGTGAGTCGAGATAAGTGGGTGAAAACTTATTGCAAATTATTGGCATTGATATTATTATATTAGTATCAGATTTCTTTAATAAAATGCAACACTAACGCCAGCTGTGACAAAACTATTTTGACAGGATTTTGAAGTGAACACTTATTTTCGCGCCACAGACAAATTTTTCGTAGGCTCTGATTTGAATTCTAGCGTCACGCTCGTAAATGATAAAAAAATTCGGGTAAACTCGGGACTATGACCACGGCCTATCCATATAGTTTCCTAAGTGAGCTATCAAATTCTGAGTTATAAGTTTTCACGTCTATCGGCAGCATCGAGCAACTTTATCTCCCGCGCAAGCACGGAAGCCTTAGCTAAAAAATATTGTTCAAATCTTTCTGTCATTTCTTGCGGGAGGGGAAAGTTGCACACTAGCGCAAAGCCGCACTATTACATACAAAACATACCTGTGCCGATCCATTGCCGATCATACTCAACAACCAATTCACTTACTCATAAAAAATTAAGCACTATTCACAAATCTAGCCCCGCTCTCAGCCACAGTATATTATTAAACTCCATGGCCCACGCGGACTATCACGTTCACGAACGCTCCGCTGTGTGTGTAGCTGTGTATTTGTGTGTAGCTCGGCGGCGCCGGCGGCGGGCGCGGGCGAGGAGGGGGGCGAGGCGGGCGCGGGCGGCGCCGCCACGCTCCGCTGTGTGTGTAACTGTGTATGTGTGTGGCTCGGCGGCGCCGGGCGGCGGGCGCGGGCGAGGAGGGGCGAGGCGGGCGCGGGCGGCGCCGCGCACGCGCCGCTGTGTGTGTAACTGTGTGTGTGTGTGTAGCTCGGCGGCGCCGGCGGCGGGCGCGGGCGAGGAGGGGGGCGAGGCGGGCGCGGGCGGCGCCGCCACGCTCCGCTGTGTGTGTAACTGTGTATGTGTGTGTAGCTCGGCGGCGCCGGCGGCGGGCGCGGGCGAGGAGGGGGGCGAGGCGGGCGCGGGCGGCGCCGCCACGCTCCGCTGTGTGTGTAACTGTGTATGTGTGTGTAGCTCGGCGGCGCCGGCGGCGGGCGCGGGCGAGGAGGGGGCGGGCGGGCGCGGGCGGCGCCGCCACGCTAACGCTGTGTGTGTAACTGTGTATGTGTGTGGCTCGGCGAGCGCCGGCGGCGGCGCGGGCGAGGAGGGGCGAGGCGGGCGCGGGCGGCGCCGCCACGCGGGCCGGGCTGCGCCACGCCCGTGTGTAACTGTGTATGTGTGTGTAGCTCGGCGGCGCCGGCGGCGGCGCGGGCGAGGAGGGGCGAGGCGGGCGCGGGCGGCGCCGCCACGCTCCGCTGTGTGTAACTGTGTGTGTGTGTGTAGCTCGGCGGCGCCGGCGGCGGCGCGGGCGAGGAGGGGGCGAGGCGGGCGCGGGCGGCGCCGCCACGCTCCGCTGTGTGTGTAACTGTGTGTGTGTGTGTGGCTCGGCGGCGCCGGCGGCGGCGCGGGCGAGGAGGGGCGAGGCGGGCGCGGGCGGCGCCGCCACGCTCCGCTGTGTGTGTAACTGTGTGTGTGTGTGTGGCTCGGCGGCGCCGGCGGCGGCGCGGGCGAGGAGGGGCGAGGCGGGCGCGGGCGGCGCCGCCACGCCCGCTGTGTGTGTAACTGTGTATGTGTGTGTAGCTCGGCGGCGCCGGCGGCGGGCGCGGGCGAGGAGGGGGGCGAGGCGGGCGCGGGCGGCGCCGCCACGCTCCGCTGTGTGTGTAACTGTGTGTGTGTGTGTGTAGCTCGGCGGCGGCGGCGGCGCGGGCGAGGAGGGGCGAGGCGGGCGCGGGCGGCGCCGCCACGCCCGCTGTGTGTAACTGTGTGTGTGTGTGGCTCGGCGGCGCCGGCGGCGGGCGCGGGCGAGGAGGGGGGCGAGGCGGGCGCGGGCGGCGCCGCCACGCTCCGCTGGCCCGCGCTCCGCTCGGCGCACGCGGGCTGGTACCGCTGCCGCGCGCGCTGGCTCGACGCCGACTACTCCTCCATCGGGTACTACCTCAACGTCATCGGTGAGTTCATACAACTCTTATTGTACCTATAGAGGGTAGAGCAATGAGTTGTTTTTGAACTCCATCTCTTTACCCTGTTATAACTATCTGTCTGGCTCCCATTCATAGTACAAGATTTGCTTAGTTTGGGGTCAGATGGTGCTGTGTGGGAAATTACCAGCAATATTTATAAATTTTATTTATTTGTAATTTATCTGGAAACATTGCCCTTCAAGTTGCAATACAATGATGCTAACACTTAACTGCCTGACGGTAGAATAACTGGCTAAATTGTGGTACTTCTCTGGGGAAGTACCTCGGACGCTGTAAAGAGTCTTACCACTACAAAAAGAAGGGAAGATAGGCCTTATCCCAAAGTTTAGGCTAGGAAATAGTACGAGTATAATGTATCTGTTGCAGCGGAGGAGGAGCAGACGGAGGCAGCCACGGAGCCGGCCGAGGAGGAGCCCGAGCACCAGCGGGTGGAGGTGGCGGTGGGGGGGAACGTGCAGCTGCACTGCCCCAAAGGTGACCGCTGTGCTTTCACAGGATCTGTTTATCTCAATAGTCACCATGCTACTAAAAACAAACTAATTTCGACAATTATCCGACAATGTTGTGGTCTCGTGGTTTAGTTTGCTGTAAGTCTGCCTGCGCAGCTCAGGGTCGTGCATTGGTTTATATCGAATACAAATACTTTTCATGTGTCTGGGTTTTTCTAACTATTTTTAATCAATACAATAATCCAAAAACTAAACAGTTATACAAAAAAAAATGCAGTCAGAAAACTGGAAAACGATTAACTCAGAATTGGATAGCTTCCTGTGGAAACTGCGCGGGTGAAACCGGGGGCGTGGCCGCGACCATGGTCTAGAGATCATACGAGTTTACCCGATGATTTCTTTCACTTACGAACGTGACGTTTAAACTCAATTCACAGTCCACGGAAAACCTGTATATTGTAAATAAAATAAGATGTAGTGTCATGGGCCACTAGGTTTTTTTTATCTAGAATAAGTTTGCACTTGACCACCATCTCGCCTGATGTTAAGCCTGATGTTAAGGTAGGAACAAAGTTCCTTTGAATAATATAAAAACAACACAATTTGGAAAAAAATGCCTAATATTTATTGTTAATGGTTCGATCACCTGAAAATTGAAGTTGGCAACACAGTTCACGGGCCGTTTTTACGCGTCACTTCCGTTACATGTTTTTGTTCCGGTTGTAGTCTCACATGTTTTTCGGTTCGGCCGCGCAGGAACATTTCTATCTTCTCCAAGACCGCCGTAAGGAACTCCGTTCCATTTGTCTGTTAATGTGTTGCTTTAAATAGAATGTCACCTTATCTTTCGTTAACATACACACATAAACATTTAACCAACTAAATAACGTCGCGGAATAACAAATTAAAGCAATAACTATCTTAAATAATCTCAGAAATAATGAAGTAAAATGTATCTCGGAATAATTGTGGAATATTTTGGCGTGAGGGAACGCGCGGTTTGGCGCCGGCGTCGGTGGAGGGAAACCACACGGTTCATGTTTAAACAGCTTCAGGATCGGAGAGGATGGTTTAATGAGGAATCTCCGGTTCTTGGGTCTGATTTTTCTAACCACTAATGTGACACGTTTAGGAAATCATCTAAACTTATAAATACGAGTATGTTATGTATGGGGTAGTCGGGAGAACGGTCACTGAATTGATCCCTCGTGCACCCCTGCCTTTTCGAAGTCAAGCAATGCCACTAACTTGAAACGGTGAAAGAAAGCATCGCGATGAAACCAACATGTTCTTAGAATCTTCCGAACTCACGCGTTATCTATCAACTCGCGCCGAGCCAGCGCGCAGCGTGGTGGGTAATGGTGGCAGCCTTGACTCCTGTCAAGGCTGCCACCATTACCCACCACAAGGAAGGATCCTTAGTCCCAAGTTCCAGCAATGGGAACATTTAGTGGGCTGATTATGATTGTGCTTGTAAATAAATTTGAAGTGTCTTTATTTTATATTGTTTTATTATAACTGAAAAACAAAAAACACGAACACAATAAAAAAAATGAGACAACGTGATCACAAAACATTATCATCACATCGGCATGGCTACTCTAACGATCTAATTATTCAAATGAATAAACTCATCGTCCAGTCAAAAAACTTCACGGTATACAACCTTAAAAATGTAAAAAAAAAAACATATAAAAGAGGGTAAGGAGATTAAAGGGTACGCAAAACTTTAATGTATTTATATGGGGTTAAAGGTCAACTGTTCCCAAACTTTTTCAACGTACATCTTGGCGCTGGATCGTTTGGTTCTCATATTGATTGAAGTCAAGTGATTGAGGTCATTATATTATGCCATTTATTTTTAATTATTTGGTGAATATTTGAAGAATTGGAACGAAATTTACTTGAAAACTTGGTTAAAATATATTGTTCAAATTTGCTCTAAGAATAATTTCCATCATTTTAGGTATCGACCAAAAAAACACCTGAAAATCGAAACCAAAGTTACGTCACGTTTATATACGATTTTATGGAGATAATTATGACGTCATAACCCTCCACTCCAGACTTTGATGATCAATCTTTGTTGATTTTAAATAATTTAATAAAACAAAATGCTTGAACCATATTTTTTCTTAACCTACATGACGGGTTTATTAGAATGGTATATTGAGATCCAGCCATCATAAAACATTAATAATAATTCTGAATAAAACAAAATCAAATCATGCAACCCTGAACCACGCTCCCAAACTGATTTCATTTTCATATTCGCATCGTGGGAGCGCGCATCGCCCCGCACGATTACCCCCTGCACTGTATTGACACCTTCGTCGAACGACTTTATGACTTATTAGACTGTATGACTATACTGACTGTATGACTGTATGGCTGCAATTTTTAAGAAGTGTGAAATAAACTTGTGTTGTATATAAGTAACGAGTCCCCCCCCCCCCGCAGGCAGCGTGGGCTGCTGGTGGCGCCGCGTGCTGGGCAACGCCAGCGAGGCGTGGGCACCCGCCGGCTCGCACCACGCGCACGGCGTGCTCGGTACGTGCGGCTTATACTGTATACACTGCTGGTTTTGTTAGAATACATTTACAATGTGCGGCGATGTGTATCGTAATGTATACTGTTTTTATTATTTCAATTGTGTTATGGACTCGGTATGGGTGGTGGTTTTGTTGGGACATTTTGCTGTTGTGCAGGTTTAACGCGACATTATAATTATAGGTACTGTTGGAGATATTATCTCATTCGTTTTGCAAATTCAGTACTTACGTGCGCACTCACATTAGGAGTAGTTTAGTAGTTTTCTATCATATTAAAAATACTGTTTTCACCTGCGTAAAGTTCTTGGTATAAATTTTTAAGGACACAGTACAAAAAAGCTAATAAGTTACTCGTCTACCACGTACAATGATCATGGGAATCGTACGCGGCAATTGCTCCACACGCTATCTACTGCCGTATATCTACTAACGCGATGTTCCCCCGCAGGCATCAAAGAAGCAGTGTACTAAGATAAAACAAATAAACTACCACCGTTCTCATATACAACGTACCACAAGCGAAGCAAGCTAGTTACGAGCGTGGCAATATCGTTCCACGTGCCATTCACTGCTGTATATGTACTAAGTCGTCGTGATTCTGCAGGTATCAAGAAAACAGTATACGAAAAGAAAGCTAAATAAACTACCAGCACTCTCATGTATAACGTACCACGAGTAAGGCAGTCTAATTTTGTACGCGGCAATATTGTTCCACACGCTATCCATCACTGCAAATGTAGGAACTCGTCTTTCCCTCGCAGGTATTAAAGAAGCAGTGTACGAGGAGGGCGGCGAGTACCGCTGCGTGGGCGCGCGCGGCGCGGCGCGGGAGGCGGGGCGCCTGCGCGAGCTGAAGCGCGTCACGCTGCGGGTGGCGGGGGGGGCCACCGCCGCCGCGCTCTCCGCGCAGCCCGCGCTCGCCGGGTGCGTCCTCGTCACGGTCCCATGTCATCTGTGTCACGTTCCCTTGTCACGTTCCCATGTCATGTGTGTCACGTTCCCTTGTCACGTTCCCATGTCATGTGTGTCACGTTTCCGTGCCCCTCAAACATGGCATAAATCTTTCTTTAAATACCACCCTCAATTGTACTTAAACATGTTTGTCATTCTTCGCATAAATACTAGTGTCGCAAAAACGTTGGTTTCCAAATTTTAAACGTAGTACTCAAAAAAACATGTTCCCGTAAAAAAAGGCTTGTTATTTTTTTCAAAACAAAAACAACCTTATTAGCAGCAGTAATAGTGACATTCGTGTGTGGGCTGTGTGGCAGGTGGCGGCTGGAGTGCGGCGCGTGCGGGCGCGGGGTGCGCGTGGCGTGGCTGCGCGCGGGGCGCGGGCCGGCCGCGCCCGCCGACCTCACGCCCGACCTCGCGCAGCACTGCTGGCGCGCCGTGCTGCACGTGCTGCACCACGACGAGGTACCACACACACACACACACACTCCTCGAACATACACACCCTAACACTCACACAACCTCTCTCATACATTTTTATAATTTTGTTCATTCGTTTTGCTCACATAACCCTACTTTAACTTGTTTGCTACAGTCACTTTATTAGTGTATTTACAGTAGCCCCACAGTCCAACAAATCATATAGTCGTTCGACGAAGAGGTGACAGGTGAGACAGGGCAATTGTGAACGTCTGGAACTAGACGCCGAGAGTGCGCTCCCAAACTACGAACACGATTATGTTAGCAATTTGGGAGCGTGGGTCAGAACTCACGTTTGACTTATGTTTTTATTTCATTTTATTCTGAATTATTGTTAATAATTAAGAATTATTCTTAGTGTATGTGTTTTAATAATGCTGCTGATTTTTAACAAAGTTATAAAAGAATTAAAAACAAATGTATTACTTAGCATTTTGTGTCACAACTCTCTGTGTTATTGGCATTTACCGCAGATTACAGGAGTCCTGTGGCTAGTCTGGTAGTTATCCTGCATGCTGTAGTAACGCGGTCCCTGGTCTCAGGTGTGGTGCGTGGCGGCCACGGCGGGGGCGGCGCGGTGGCGGTGTTCCCCCCGCGCGCGCCGCACCCTTCCCCCGCGCCCGCGCGACACACCGTGCGCGCGCCGTACAACGCCGCCGTGACGTCACCGCCCGGCGCGATGCTCGCCAGCCTCGCTTTCCTAGCCATGCAGGGGGCTTTGATAGCTCTGTGAGGGGGGCAGGATCTGGGATTGGGGAATCTCTCGATTGTGTGTCCAATTTTATCTGACGCGGTCATAAATAGCGTTCCTCTTCACTACGCAGCGAGCCCTGTCAGCTCTGTGAGTGGGGCGATGATGGGATCTTGGATAGGGGAATCTCTTGATTGTGTGTATAGTCCAACGCGATCATAGATTGTGTTCTTCCTTAAGCAATGGAGACCTCTCCAATGTGGCCTCGCCTTCCCAGCCATGCAAGGGGCTCTGACAGCTGTGTGAGGGGGGGGGCTGTGGGATCTGGGGTAGGGAACTCTCTCAGTTATGTGTCAAATGATAACTGACGTGGTCACTAATTGTGATGTCTCCTATGTATTGGAGGTTACAAATACTATCATACAAGATCATAACGTTTCTATCAGCCAATACGGGTGATATATTATGTACCATTATGGTTACAGGTAAACTTCTGGCAAAAAGGTTAAAGTTTACCCATAAACGCGTAGCTTAAAACTGAACAAAGAAATATCGATGACTCATTTCACTATTCAGACCACGGTAAATATTCCGGAATTAATAATACTAGAGAGTTTCACAAAAGTATTACCACCGACTCATCTTACCTAATCTAATAAAGCAAGACAAAGTATACAACGAATATAAATAACTTTTAGATAATGTTTTTATTTGTCACTGTCCTGAGGTTCCCCGGGTCCCCAACGAATGTGATGCAAAGAACTTAATAAAACGTCCAAGCGGAACGTACTCCGTTCTAGTACTCTAGTCGTACCATACGATTTCTTACTCTAGTCTCCGTAGTGTCTACTTGTATTACTGTAATCATTTGTTACTACTCTAGTGTATTCCTACTCTTATCTCCTACTACGTCGCTGTGACCTGCGGGCTTTGGATTAAGTACTACCTTTCAATGTTCTTAATCATTGATTATTTTTCTAATGTAATGTTGTTTCAAGTAAGTTGTATATTTCACCAAATACCAAATGTACTTTTCGAATACTCAATTTTATATGTATACTGCGTTTCATAGCTAATTTGTCAGATCATAAACAAGAGCGTAGTTGATAGTATACGCTGACCACTGACTCATATCACTCAATTTTTTTTATAGTATAGAGTGACGAAACAAGCAGGACATGTGCCTGATGGTAAGCAACTTGCAAGCCCATAACAACACAGTGACACGCAGCTATTGGAACAAGTTTTTTATGAATGAATTAATTTATTTGACATACAAACTTATCGATTACGTTTTCTACACAACACATGTAAATCCAGAAAATAACGAGTATTTATTAGGTTTGCTACAAATCGAGTCGTAAATACGAAGTCATAAGATTACAGTTCTGTATAAAATTTGTCGGATTCTCAACGCATTTCAATATCTGTATCAGTTTTATTTTTGAAACAGTTGGTGTTTGCATTTTTATTGATATTTTGTGAACGCAATTCTGCTTAATTCCCTGATTTATTTTTGTCTTGAATTTTAACAATTCTTGTTGACATTATAAATGTCTAACCGATTGTATAAATCGGCGTCACCGTTACACTCACATTTACCGTTATTGTTATTATACTCATAAATAAATAAGCATTGTCCAGTATGTATCGTGATGTTTGTTTTTGTTTATAGATAATATTCCACTCGGTGTTTCGTATTTCGTAGGTAGTTCAGGTTGCAGCGACAAGTTTACATTAAGGCCTAACTTTCTTCATGCCCTCTTTCGTTTTCTCTTTCTCTCACCTCTTTTCTCTTATTTTCTCGTGATTTAGAAACAGGAAGCAAATGTGCCAAATTGTTGATATTATTGATATAATAGAGTTTCTTATATTAAATCATGGATTTGCAATTTTGTTTATAAAATGTATATTTATGGGATATGGAAATTAGTGCAATGTAAACACCAAAGATGATTTAGAATTTATGTCAGTGCTAGTAATAAGTAAAGTATTGGAGAAGTTTACACATTTTGTGATATTTCATTGTTAACCATCAATTATTAAAACTTACAAGCAGTTCATTATACTAGATTGATCTGAATTTCTGTTAACATTGCAAATTCAAGAGTTATAGGATTTATAATTGTGTTTTAATGTATGTCCTCACAGTTTCCAGTTCAAAGGAATTGAATGAAGTTAAATATTTTACGCATTACCGGAATTAAAATATAAACTACTTTTTATCCCGTAAAAGTAAGCGTTTGCTAATTCACGGGCTACAACGTCAAGCGTAACCAATGATACATAACTATGTAAAGGTATCTGATCTGTACTCTATCTAACCCTATACTTTTTTAAACCATCGAAAAACGTATGATATATGTATGATGATAAACGTATGTATAAAATATCGTATTTGCTACAGAATAAAGGTTATATTACTTTGTTCAGCTAAAAAGTCTTTTCAAGTGTCACCAACGAACGAAAAAATAAATACGAATAAAGATTAAAACCCATCGATCAAGTTTGAGACGCGCCTTTCAAGTAAATGTGTAAACTTTTTCAAATTAATCAATTCGCTAGCGTAATATCCAATATATTTTATATAGATGTCAAATTCTCGAATAAAATATGATGTATCATAGCTTAAAAGAAAGTCGTGTAAATTCGATGTCAATTTTAGACGCCCGTTTAGTCCGGGAACATTTTTGTATGGGACAAATGTTTGCTACCACAATTTTTGCAACAATCTCGTAGATCGTAAGTGTGGATTTCTATTGAATGTTTCGATGTTGATGTTATCGGTGGATAGTTTTGTATTAGATTAAGTTTGTATTTCATTCGCTCTCATTGTGTAACTCCTTATAAGATTGAATTTAATACGTACTGGATCGTATCGATGTAGACGTCTAAGTCGCTTAACATTAAATTATACAGACATATTGCCTAACGATACCAAATGTTAACGTAATTACAATCGTTCCAGCTAATTGTTTCATTGTATACGCAAAGTCATATTCATAAACAAATTCGTGATAGTATGACTCTTTTCTTCTGATTTTCTATAATAATATCTCGGACTAATTTGTCCACACAATAGAATTGATAAGCAATAATCCAGTATCTTCACATAATATTACATCATTCATTACATTCTAAGATACATTTTAGTACGTTTAAATTCTTTAATATTTATCAATACAGTTATTGTTGTTAAGAATTGTGATATCACACGAGGCGCGGGCGCGTCGCGGGCCGGAACGTTAATTATATCGCGAAAGAATTTAATCACTTAGTTTAGTTAGGTAGTAGTGAGATGTATTTTTGTACCGTGTCTGAATTCGTCAATTGGATGTTTTAATGTGAACAGAGTTATGTTGTACCTGGAATCGTGGTCGATCCGTCCATTGCGGAATTTTAGATAGATAAGGAGCTACGTAGACCCCTCTCTCTTCTCCTGGCAGTACTGTGTCCTCTGTCGCCCTTCCCGCTGGATTCCTACAGATTGCATTTGACCTAACTACTTATCGAAATCGAATCTCATGAACACGACAACAATGTGTTACGCATGTTTTAGATTGGAAATGTCCCCTCTTCGCACATTTTTCCCATTTTAGATGTGTAGTGCGCCGCGGCCCCCCGCACCTCTATTCTGGTTTATATGGATGACATGTTGGTCGCGTCCGCCGCTTCCGCCGCCCACGCAAACTCCTATCTCAACAATACATCGGAATTGCTTCCGAATTTATTTCCGAAGCCCATTGAAGTGTGAAACTCGAACGTTTTATATAAATAGGGAAACCCGGGCGCGACCGACGTCATCTCCTTTCACCGAGTTTTCTTAGCGTCCATTCTCGATCTAGTATCGCGTTAAGGTGCCAATGTAATTATTTAAATAGAATATATATTTACATTAATAATATACATACATTTCATTGTTTACTTTGATATTAAATGTACAGAATCCATATAGCCATCGCAATGTGTTTATGGAAACTCGTATACCGGAAAATAAACGATATAAAAAAATTAATAGACTTTTTATTTTCATCCTCCGAGACATTAAGTCAGAGTAACTTGGTTTTGTGAATTTCAATACAGCTCGTATTCGAGCAAAACGCAGCTCTTTGGTTATAGAAATAAGGCTGGCTTTGGGTTGGGAATGGGATATTTAATAAAATTAATTTCACTAAGAGTGCGTAAGGAGCCGCCGATGCGTGGAATCGAACGAGCGATGGAACTCCGGAACTTTCTAGAAAATTAGAAGAGCTCGTAAATCTACTTTGTCTGTGGAAATATTGACAATGCGCCGTTTCACTACAGCTGATATATATCACTTGGGAAAGTTTCGCGGCGAACGCAAAGGAATATAAAAACTATAGAAATGCCATGAATTAATAATATTTGGCTGCGAACAAGGATAAACTAAAGGTATTAAAGATGAGATAGAATGTTAAAGATGGTCCAAAAATACATAATAGGTTTCTGATGCATGTTTATGCACGTCGGGTAAGTGCGAATTGACGGATGATACAAACATGTTCTAGAAACATGTCTTTCTTGGATCATACCATATGCAACTAAATATCAATAAGTGTCAAGTTATCATTTTCACTAGGAAAATAAATTAGTTTGTCGTAGACTATATGCTTAACGGATCGATTCTCACAAGGAAATCTATTGTAAAAGACTTGGGTGTTATGTTTGATGACAAATTTACGTTCCATAACCACTATGAATACATTGTGGAACGAAGTTCACGGTTTCTTGGCTTTATTTCGAGAACTACAAAGAAATTTCGTCAAACAAAGAGTTTCCTGTATCTTTACTACACTCTCATCCGTAGTATACTGGAGTACAACTCATCAGTCTGGTTTCCTTTCTACAATGTACACAGTGATAGGACAGAGCGCATTCAAAAACGATGTCTAAAAATTATGAGTTACAGATGTGGCATGGGTCGCAAGGTCCCATCGTACAATGATTGTCTATAATATTTTCACGTTACCTCCTTTAATATTCGTCGTAATTATATTGATCTTACACTGTTGCATAAGATCGTCCATTCTTCGATTGACTCCCCAACCCTTCTTTCTCTTTTAAATTTTAATACACGTTTCCGGTCTCTAAACGTAATTATAATACCTTCAGTTTGCAAGTTTTTACCAATAATACATCTTATTATAATCCCATAGTCAGAATGAGTACAACGAGTCCTTGTCACCAATAGGGACATTGTCATTTTGCATTTAAAGTTATTTGGATGGCTGCTACGACGCGACGCCGCTCCAACGCTACGCTGCTACGGCGCTATGCTGCTACGCTATGCCATTGCCAGTTATTCTACCGGCAAGAAGTAATATGATGACATCACTGTGCTCTGGTTTGAAGGAAAATGTTTTCTGTGATATTGCAGGTGTGTAGTGTGGTGGGTCTTTGGAGTGAATTTTAAATCCAACACACTAATTTACAACTATTTAATAATGATTGAGACAACTAACAAAATATGAAAACAGAACTTGAAAATAAATTACAATTAAATTATACTAATGGTATTTGGTATTGAATAAATACAGGTAGTAGGTTCGTTTTAGGGGGTAAATTGGATTGCAGCATATAGGTAATATCCTGGATCAGTGGGGGTTCATCCAACTGCTCAGCAAGTTTGGTGTGACCTTTGGACCGCAATGTGGGCTGACTGTGATCGCCACGGGAAATAGTGCCCGCAACTTGAACCCTGGAATTTATCCATTGAACAAGTTAATTACTGTTCGGGTTAGATTTCCGTAGGCCGACAATTATCACAATTAAATACTCGGCTGGTTTTAAAGTTTGGTTGTGGTGGCTTACGGAAATCGAAACGGAGAACAAAAACAATTAGGTAAGCTGCAATTAGACATTAGACATAGGTACACAGGTATTATTCTTTGAAATCACATGATGAATCACACTTACCCAACAGCAGGGGATTAAAATAGCACTTTGGGAGAAATATGTAGTTTTAAATTAAAATTCGTTATTACGTAGTATTCAGCCTTGCATCGACATCTCAAATCGCAAATGGTTTTTTCCTAGTCATCGCCGTGCACTCGTAGTGTTGCACCGATGCAGTAGGGATGTCGGTAGAACAAAATCGACTTAGCGAAATCGATAAATATCATTTTATTTTTAATTCTTTTAGCCATATAAAAATAACGTTACACAGGGTGTAGAGATAACATATCTTATTTCTCTGGGTGAAGAGTGCAGTGCAGTGGTAGGTAATGATTTGGACTTCGCATGTTTCAATAGCTGCGTGTCACTGTGTAGTGGGCAGACATGTTTCTTACCATCAGGCACATGCCCTGCTCGTCTCATCTCTCTAAAAACTGTAAAAAATACCCCACAGCCTGCACCCCGCACCCCGCGGCCTTTACGGCAGATCTCGCTGAACAAAGGAATGTAGATAGATAGATAGATAGATAGTAGATACTTTTTGTCCTGACTGGCACCGACTTCAAATAGATGAGTGAGTAGCGCTTGTAATAATGATTTAAGTTTATTTTTCGCTTTTGAGTGCCTATTTGTGGTTTTGAAGTCGGCTTAATTTTTTGTACGAAAATAGTTTATATGCATAATTTACATTGCATATATGCATAGCATGGAGCATTCAATTCGACTGTTGATGAGACGCATGATAGTCTTTGGGCATTTTTATTTTATTTATTGTGCTACTAAATACAGACGCAGGCTACATCGGACCCAGATCCGACTCGGAGCACCCGACTCCACCTAGTCTTGAATAGAATAGAATAGAATAAATTTATTATCAATGCTAGTTACACTCACAAAATATTTATAACTAAACATCCTGAGTATTTCTCAGCAGACTCGTCAAGTAGGTACAAATTTGTAGGTAGGTAATTACATTGATAGTTAGTAATAATTTAAAAAACGACAATAACATAATTAATAAATTCAGCTGTAAAAGGGCTGTGTCAAAGTTTTCTTTTAATTTGTAATAGAAATAATAAATAAATGAAAGCGACAGTAGCAAATATTCCCTAAGATTAATACGATAGATGCAATGATCCAAAGTTAGATCCTTGCCAGTCGATGGGGTGAGAACAATGTCATTGAAATCTGACTTACATACTAATCAGAAGGTCACTTCTAAACAGTCCATTTGTCCATGTCCCTGGAGCACACTAGTAGGACTTGCCTCGCTACTACCCCTAGAGTGTATGTAAAAAATGCGGAAGCCCACCCGGAGTCAAAAAGCGTACCATACTTCTCAAGTGTACTGTCTGCTTTTCTCAATGTGTGCCTTTAAATATTATTATGCTGTTATAGATGATTAATATTTTGCGTCACCGCTATCAAATTTCAAATATATAAATTGTGAACAGTTGTTCATATTATACCAAGCTCAGATACGTTCCTGTATAGAGTACTGTTCACACTGTTTGGGATGGAACGGAAAGTATCAACTAGAGGCTCTGGAATCGATCGAGACGTGCCAAAAGACTTAATCAAGCGCAGGCTCAAAGCAACGACACTCGTTAGAAAATAAACTTCAAAGTTTTGAACATCACTGCAATAATTTTTTAGCTTATCAGTTTTTATCGGATACGTTTCGGAGTATGTGCAACTGATCTGCATTGCTCTTTTTTAAATTGGACTACTTGTGGCCTGTCAATGCGACGTTGATCTTTGACTTTTCAAAGATTCCCGAAGAGTTTTGAGTCTACTTTCGTGATGAAACTCGTAACGTCTAGGATGTGGAAAGAGGCTTGAGTTATTTTATCCCGAAGGTTACAATCTTGGTGGTGTTTAATTTGATCTAATAAACTTAGAAGAAACTGATGTATTCTTCTATGTTAGGTCATTTCATGGTAGCTCACATCTGGCGAGATGCCAGTGCAAACTCATACTAATATTATAAAACCGAAAAGTTTATTTTTGAACCCGCTTAACTCAGAATCTACCAAACTGATTTAAAATCTTCTTTCACGGTTGGATACGTTCGTGATTTCTAAGTAATAAATAATATGTAATATGTACCGCGGGCGAAGCTGGGGCGGACCGCTAGTTATTGTATCAGTTCAATCATTTCGTCGTGTTATCATGTGTTGGCTCGGAATGTAGCACTTGTCGCCTATAAGTATGTATCGCTGGTAGGTATGTATCAGCGGTATTTGTTTCGCTCGTCTCTCGGCTCAGAGGATCCAATATCGGCGCGTTGTGGACGCGCGGCGCTCGCTCGACTGCCGCTGAAGATATTGAAACGTGACGATTGCG
Source organism: Ectropis grisescens (assembly GCA_017562165.1). Taxonomy (NCBI): domain Eukaryota; kingdom Metazoa; phylum Arthropoda; class Insecta; order Lepidoptera; family Geometridae; genus Ectropis; species Ectropis grisescens. Next base: position 16,242 of record CM029797.1, on the reverse strand, counting down.
TCGGCTGCCGATTGATACAATTATTATATTTTTTAACCCCCGACGCAAAAACGAAAAGATTATTGAAAAGGAAAGAAGGACAGAAACATGGGGAGATAGGTTTGACGTGGCTGAGTCTGGCTGAGTCTAATCTGTGGCATTGTAACTCCCAAATGGAAAACCGGATTTTGTTTTTTTTTTGTTTGAAAGGTGATTAGTCGTGTGTTTTTAACTATGATGAAAATCTTTACAGGATGTCTGCCGTCCCAAATAATAACAGAAAGAGTCTGGCTGGTTGACGTCTAGGCTGCGGAATGCGTTGCCTGCGTTGGATTTTACCGTGGCGATGGTTACAAGCTTTGTGTCTTCAATTGGAGAGTGAATAGGTTTCCTCTAGGTAAGCACGTTCCATCGTAGACCGCATCGTTCCTCAAATCCTATAAAATCTATAAAATCAAGCGAGACGGCGGTCCAGAGTAAACAAATAATAGTAAAAAAAAACACTACACTATGATATATTTCAAACCAGAGATTTTCGAGGGTGCGTTAACTTTAAACTTAAACTTTTTAAACTTTTAATTTTGTTCTTGCGTTTTTCGGAGCCGTTCAACTGATACCGTGCTGGTAGACCGAGCTCAGCGCCGGGCTGTGAACATCGTTGCTAGACGGTTGTTTAGTGGGCAGGTTCACGCGGCGATCATCCTCGACGTAGCGCGCGTCGTCAGTGCTCTTCATCCCTGACCGCCGGTGGCTTGTGCCCGGCTCCGCTGCCGACACAGATCTAGGTATACGGCAGTCTAGGCTAGGTAGGTTTTTTGAAATGATAACTTCTTTTGGCGTGCCACAGACAAATGTTTTGCATAATAAGAAATCTTTGGGTTAACTCGGGACCATGGTCACTGGCATAGCATTTGCCATTAGTCATCGTTTCATGTTTATGACCACACCCTCCGTTTTCAACCGCGTAGTTTCAAAAGTAAGCCATCAAACTCTGTATTATAAGTTTTCCTTTCTATCGGCACTTCCAATGACTGCAATTTTTTTTTAATGTGCTTAGTATTTGTGTATTTGAAAACTTAGGTTTAATAATACTTCTATAAAAAAAAGTTGCTAATACAAAATACAATAACAAATACAAATTGTATTATAATAAGCTTACTCTTAAGTTTGACAGAAAAAGTGAATATAAAATATCTTTCGACGTGTGACATCCGTTAACTTGTATTTGGCCAGCGCGGTAAAATGGCTACTCTCGTCTCGCCCGGTCCTAACCGTCTAGTGGAATACGGCCTTGATTCCCAGCAGTGGGCACATTATTGGGCTGTTTATGCAGTGCCATTATAAAGTCGAACCTGATTACGTCATAGTCGCGAAACAAAGCGCATCTCCGGAACCGGAAGTCGTAAATCCGGCTGGAATGCGCACGGACGTGACGTCACAACGCCGGCCAACTTACCTCATAATACACGACAGGATATATCTACCCGCTATCTGAAGCTGAGTACTATAACAGCGGTCGACAGTCAGATTATGATATGCAATAAAATATTCATCTTCATTCATGACTGGCCTCGTGGCTTAGTGGGCAGTAACTCTGCCTGCGAGGGTCGCTTCGATGCCCACCCAGTGCAAATATTTGCAAAATGTATTCAAATATTTGTACTGCATTTGGGTATGTTCTATGTATAATAAGTACGTATTTAAAACTATATCTTATACCTTTAAACGACCAATTCTTGTAACTATATTATATATTGTCAACAATCTACATCAGAAGATTGGGAGAGCGAAGCAAACTATTTAAATAAACGTTAAAACATTTTATATAACCTTAACGACAACAATCATCAATTAGTCAAACAAAGACACAAAGGCAAACACAGTATGTCCGGCGTGGCCGGCGTCTAGAGCAAAAGTGCCTCCTTTCTCTCTCGACCCACTACTTAAAGCCAGTTTTCGTCGCACGATGTTGCCACGCCATGAACCTTTTTCTTGCTTTTAAACGGGGTTGCTAACACGGCCCTCCTGCACCGTGCCTGCCCCAGGCACGATAAAGCTGTAATGTACAAACACTTAGCATTACAATCTATTAAAATAATGACAAAGCTCGGCCTATCATGACACATTCAGTTCATACGAGAATGATAACATGAAGTCAATTCAAGGATACCTTTATTCTTAGGCATTCTTGAAACTTCTATCGTATTTAAGTTGAACAACCAGAGCGAGGGCTGTTGCCTTTATACTTAGACAACCCCTACGATTACTCAGTCATTACCACACCCAACCAGTGCCTAGTACAGCTCCCTTTTCCTTTAGGCTTAGGAAATTTCTGTGTTAGCTCACTGTTGGATTCTTGCAATGTACCAATTCAATCTTCTCAAATTGTTCGACTTCTCTCTCTTTATAGGAATTATATGTTTGCATCACAATATTGAGAACTCATTAATTACCTTGCCAACACGTCATATTATTTATTAATTGTATTCAATCCACAGATCAAAATTAGCAAACTTTATTATACACCATTGTAGGCCTTTACTATCTCTCTCACTGACTCTCATATACTGTACAGACATATACTATTGTACCTATCTTCACTCAGTCATTTTTTTTTAGCACTTATACTTATACTGTTTACGGCTTAAATTGCACCGATGTGTCGCTCTGTAGGTTAATTGTCACTTCGTGACTGCTAACCTTTCCACTTCCAGTTGCTTCATGTTCAAAGCTATACATTTGCACCCCTCATTTTTTACCAAAAGTTTAAGTATATTTGAATTAACTGCTACATCGCAAACCTCAGCTAATTCTTCGATGTAATTATGAAATGTTAGGGTATGTCATCAAACAGGGTAACTCTTTCATATTAAGTCTTATCCAATTATCACGACGATAACATACATCTCGACTTCATTTACAGGAACAGAATCTAAATTAATTATATAATAATATTCGTTACTCTTGAAGGGTCATTGCTTTGGCTACTTTTGACGATTTTACTGACAACCACTCCTCGTGTCAATGAATATCGTATTGTACAAATGAGCTCGTCTGTAACTGCACCATTTACATTGTATGTTATTACAAAATGTATCTTGTTTTAGTCGTCTGCACTTACTTTATTTCTTTTACTTTACCGATTTATTCAGTTTTTTTTTAATTTATAACTCATACAAAACTCGCACTTTACCGTAAACTGAACACTTTTGTGGTTCACGCCACAATTATAACAAAGGCTCTCGAACTCGTTAGAGTCATAATCATCGAAAGACTAGCTGTTTCAGAACTGCTTACAATTTTTTTTAAATATAGCGTTCGGGTGAATACTTGTAGGGCAATTTTAGTATCGTTACCCTCTCTAGGAGTAGTGTTACCTGCAGTATGTTTTCCCAGTTTTATTTTACATGTACCCTGCTGTGTATAAAACCTACCAAACTATCGCTTGACTTGAAATTACTAGCCTCGACAGACGCATTGATGTTATTATGTTACGGTTTACATGAAATTCAAGTACAAACTGTAATATATTGTGTAGCGATTAGTTTTCGACGGGTTTTTTGGTCCACGATTTTTTTCGATACTTTCAACATATTTCTTTAGACTTTAAACGCATTACAAATTCTATTTCTCCATACTCAGGGGTTCGCGAGCAATCATTACGCAATAACGAGTCGTAAAAAATCTTTGCAGAACCTTTTTGAGTTTATTCAAAACCTGATGACGAAATACTACCACGAGAGTATCGAAGCCTGTTTCACCCACGAAACAAAATTATTACGTTTCTAATGGATCAAAATCAGGTATCAATTTTTATAGAGGGTAGGACTATTGGCACTTGTACTCACAGTTGTGGCATCGTTTGTTAAAGATACCTTCGTCAGTTTCTGGGTAGCGCGCTTATGGTGAAATCCCAGACCAGCTACTGTCGCTGCCTTTGAGCTGCTACTTGATGATGAACGACCACGCTTTTTTTTACATGCTTGCATTTACCATTGCGTCTTCGTTTTGAACCCATTACAATCCCAATGATAGACAGGTTTTAACTTCAAAGAACGCTAATGACAATGAATGAAAATGAAAATGTTTATTAGCACATAAAAACTTAAGTTACTTACAATACCAACTTAATTAATTAAACATGTAAGGTAGATACAATAAAAGAAATTAAGTAAAAAATAAGTCGGTGATCACTGGATCCCACACTAGGGTGGCCTGTGACGTGGGTATCCAGGCTCCTTCTTGTGCTGAGGGTATTTAGAAAACAAACAAAGTTTTGAACAAAAGGACGTAATAACAATGCATGCCAGATAATTAAAAAAAATGGTTAAAGGGTATTTGCAAAGAGTTTACAAATTTCTTTATTAAAGGGTATTTGTGATTTACGATAAGTAAGAGATAATCAGAGTGCGAGGGAGAGGTAAGTATGTTTGTGGTAGTGTGTGTTGTTATGCAAGGTGGTTTTGAAGTATGTGAGTGTAGTATAATAATAAATAGATGATCAGAATAGTTACATCGTACTTTGGTGTGTTATGTGGTGTCACCACGATATTACGTATGAGGTGGTCGTAGTGTGCGTCGAGTAGGCAGCCGTAAGCAGTAGATCGCATGGATGTGTTTCTAACAGTAACAAATGTAATTTTTCTTGCCTAAGACAACACCACAGTACTCGTAGCTTTATACCTTTTTTATATTTACTTGAACATAAAGTGTAAAATACATAAATACAAATAATACTTTTGTGTCTTTTTATGTCTTATTAAATTCAATAAGTATAAAACATGTGAGACACAAGTTTGTTTTGAATAAACATACAAAATATATTAAATTGAAGATACATAATTTGCATATATGTACCATTTTAAAATAAATTTAAATTTAAATTTAAAGTACTAATTTTCTTGATGTTATATTTTTACTAGCGGTCCGTTCCGGCATTCGCCCGGACATTGTCATACAATGACCATTAATCCAAACAAAAACGATGCCATCCTTTTAGTTGGATCAAACTGAACACACAATTAATTAAGTAGTCAATAAGTACACTGCAGACAACTTCGATATTTTATAAATGTTAAAATGTGTCAACATCTTTGCTAATTCATAGGCAATTTTCTATTACTTGTAGATTATAATAATTATAGGTTTGCATTAGGGTACCAATAACGAACTATAAAAGTTATTCGTGATAAGAGAAGGCACTCCTGGTATATTATTTATAGGTAGTGGTAGGACAAAGCAAGCACACTAGTGTCAAATCATGGCTCAGGCACAATATACATTTTTACTATAAACTGTGGCTCAAGTGAGTGCTGTTAAGCGTACACTATTAGCGGTCGATGTGTGAGTGCTCATGGAACAATACTGTGCATATCACACGGGTTTACTCTGAGACAGTATAATTCAACATAAACAATTTGTTCTTTTTTTGAAAATATTATTAAATGTAGTTGTTATAGAAAATGTTAAATATTTAACAGTGTAAAAGTAGTAGTGGAGTGTTTTGTGTACAAAACAAACAAAAAATAAAAATAAAAGTATCTTAGTTTGTGTGAATAAGTTCAAAATAAGTTCAAGTTTTAAATTGATTGTTATTAATTATAATATAAACGTAGTACATCCAAAAACATCATAATAAACATAATCATCATCATCGGTGATAGTGGACAGACGGACGCTACATCTCGTGACATTAATTTAGCACCTTTAGTAGATTTACTGTGTCTGTGTAACTTTGGGTCATTAGCCAATACGTTATCTTTTTTTTACATTTAAATCGCGACAGTTCCAAAATGTTAAGCTTTCTGTCCAAAGTTTGATAAATAAATGGACCTTTAAATGAGTATGCATTCTGAGCATGATTGGTTTTTGTAGTGGGTAGACACCAAGTGTTACGTCGTCGATTGTAATTTCGCTTGCTGTGCGCCGCCGTATTTAGAGCCGATTTATGGAAACGTAATGTTACTGCTAGAATATATAATTGGCGGACCGTCAAGTAGTTGGTGTCTTTGTATAATTGTTCGGTTGGGTATCTGAACGGTTTTTTATATGCTACCTTTAACAGAACTCTTTGGGCTCTTTCCACCTTGAGGAGCCGAGTTTCTGCAGCAGACCCCCAACAGACGATACAATAGTTGACAATTGACTGGCATAAGGCCAAATAAACTATTCTTAGGGTTTTAGGGTCAGCTACGGATCCAAGTCGCTTGAATATGTAAATCATTTTACGTAATCGACTGCGTAGGAGAATTAAGTGGTTGTTGAATGTCAATTTGTTATCAATTACTACCCCAAGATATTTAACATGATCTACACACTCCAGCAACGGGCAATCGCATTGTGCTGAATTAGCATGATTACAGTAGTGTATTTTAAGTGAAATATCATTTTTGGGACGACTTTTCTGGGATATACGAAAAGCTACGTATTTGGTCTTAGTCGAATTTAGTGTAAGAAGATTATACAATAAAACTCAAGATTAGATGGCGAGCTAGGCCTCGTGGTATCTTCTGGTTACCCCCATGTTACTCTATCCCACTTCTGATGTCAACAATGTACATCAGAAGATTGGGAGAGTGAAGCAAACTATTTAAATAAACGTTAAAACATTTTATATAACCTTAACGACAACAATCATCAATTAGTCAAACAAAGACACAAAGGCAAACACAGTATGTCCGGCGTGGCCGGCACAGAACATATACCCACGGAGAAGAATGCCAACTCCATACTTCATGAAAAAGTAGCGCCATCTATCGTTTGCCCCCTTAAAACTTTTTCCAGGCTCAAGGCGGGAAATTTTAAAATCAAAAATTTGCGTAGGCGGGAAATTTCGAAATGTATTGTTTGCGTAGGCGGAAAAATTTCAAATTTCGTTGGAATATTATAGGTAGTTTACGTACCACAAGGAACTACAGCCCAAATATAAACGAAACTTGTCTTGTTTATATTTATGGCCCGTAGCTCCATGTGGACCTGAACAAAAACATGCGTTAAGTTTTAGTAAATTTATTTCAATTCATTTATTTTTACAATTTATAAAGGTATTTGGACAATATGGCCATTAGCAAAATATAAATAATTTTAAAAAGTTCCCTCAAAGAATCTCTAGTTTTTAAGTATGTAAACGGCATGACTTTCTTATATATAATAAAAATCTTTTGTTTCACATTCATAAACAAAAAAAAAATATATGATAATGTAAAGAACAATCAAAATGTTCCATAAGCCCATAAAATAGTTGCAAAATCTTACTGGGCAAAAGAGCAAAAAAAATTGAATTCTGACATTAAAATGTGATGTTTACACCTTAATGAGACTTATCAGCCCGAGTCGCAGTCGCTTTTATATTATTTTCTTCAAACTCTGCCTTCTTCGATGGTCCTCTTTCTTGTTTGAAAAGGCTCAGCATCTGAAAGTTAATTAACATCAGCATTAAAGATTTCATCATCACTTAGTTGAAAGTAATACATTTAATTGTTGTTATTGCAATGCAAGGCTTTTAGGGGTCAATGTATCCAGATAAATATTACATGGCAGAGATATGTATCGCTCCTGTTATGGACAAGCATATTGCTCACTATATCACTATCAGGCACAAGCCCCGCTCATCCCACCACTCTAAACTATTATAAATAAAAAACTATGGATAGCATGTAATGAGATATTTATAGTGTTATTGAATAAGCACAATAGTTAAATGTTGAGATAATGAAACCTACACTAAATTCTAACACAATTACATTGATATTTTTCCTGATTAGTGTTTTATTTTTAAATTGCTTGAGTATACCAACCTCATATTTTTTTGATGCATTCTAGTAGTCACTTGCTTTATGTCAGCGGTCGCATTGTCATCTGTTTTGCGGATGGACCTGCATCATTTTCAGTTGTAGTAACCACTGCCAGTATTCAAAATGATGCGTTTTCTACTAGCAGCGGCTGTCTGCTTTGTAGATGGCCTTGCTTCAGGTTCAGTGCTGTTTAGCATCTAAAATGAAACAGATTATAAACTATTTTACCAAGCATAATAAGGACTATATACATATATTATATCATGCTATCCTTTGAATATGATTAATATATTTATTTTATCTTATGATTCACATATTTACATTGTCACAGTTTTCATCTAGTCCAGCAGATCTCATGAGTTGTATAGTTTCTATCATAAACAACATCAAACAATCAATCAAAAAAACAAACAAACTTGAAATGGGTTTGAAAACCATTCTTCTTAAGATAGCAATACATCGCCCCTCAAATCGCAACTGAAAACATAATTAAAAATGAACCCATATGTTTTAGTTTACACCAGGCGCTCTTACTATGTGATTATAAAAAAATCGCAATTTGGCACTACATAGAACTTTTATTAATAGGTACTTAGGTACCACATGCTTACCGTAGAGAATTCCTATTTCCAAGTCGGCGATCTGCCACATTTTCTTTTCACTTTCATAATGAAAAACATCAGGAATACTTCGTTTAGAACAAAAACAAAGAAAGATGCAAACTTTTTACAACACAAAACCAAGAAGCCGTTTTTTTGTTTTTTGTGACGATTTTAGAGATGAGTATTTAAGTAATGATAAAATAATCGATAGTTCTGTTTATTGTTATTCTACTATTCGATTTATCTTGAGATTTATACACGTGATAATAATTAATAATGTAATTGTTATTACACATTTTTTCAGTTGGATCCAAATGATCTACTAATTAGGAACGGACAAAGTAATAAGTTGTAGATCAGCCAGAAACTACCTGTGTAGCAAACTATTATTAAAATACACCTACGTGTTCAAACAGGATACAGGTTGCTACTTTACCGAATCTGATTTACAAGTTTAGTTTAATTTCAGGACCGAGATTCACAACGCAATCTGATTGATCTCGACACGGAATCAAACCTCTCTGTCTTTGGCTTATCCGTTTGGAATCACAGAGACAAGGATTGTCATCCCGTGCCCGAATCGTTTGGGTTGCGTTGCGAATACACCACCCAGGGCATAAAAATAGCTACTAAATTAATCATTGACTCAAAATCGATACTATTAGTTACTAAAAATCGTATATCGTAATAAATAAAATCTTTATTTTTCACAGGTTACTTATCTCTAAAATGGAGCGTTAGAAAGAGACGCAAATATATGTTGCCACTCTTCGTTTGGGACCCCACGTGTATGTACTTTTATCCCACCTGGCCCTAGAAGAGTCGACCACCCCTGGTGGCCGGCGTCTGGAGCAAAGTGCCTCCTTCTCTCGACCCACTACTTAAAGCCAGTTTTCGTCGCACGATGTTGCCACTCCATGCACCTTTTTCTTGCTTTTAAACGGGGTTGCTAACAATATATATATATATATATACGAGTATATATCTGAATCTCGGAAACGGCTCGAACGATTTTCATGAAATTATGTGTACAGCAGGTTTCGGGGACGATAAATCGATCTAACTAGGTTTTATTTTTTTTATTGTATGCGCGTTTTTAGACAATGAAAAACTCCTACAATGTCATTATAATACGATAACTTATTTCGCCACTGTTCTTTAAGTCTAAATGGCTCAGACGGAATATGCTCGCCCTCGGAGTCAACAGGCCCCGGTTCGAATCCTGATGGTTACACTCGGGACTTTTCTTTTTGTTCTTTTTTTTCTGAGAAAATCTTTTACTTAGAGCCCTTTATAAACACATTTAAGCCGAGCAGAGCTCGGTCAACCAGGTACTAGGTATTATATCAGTTATCTGGCCGCCATAGTTCAAGCTTTGCTTAGTTCGGGGTGTTGTGTGTGAATAATTCACAAATATTTGTTTATTTATTATTTATCTCACTAATTATAAACTAGCCTTGCCTCGCGGGTTTACATGCGCAGTTCCTGTTCCGTTATTTGTCTCAAAACGTATCCCATGTATTCCAAATTACAACCTAACTGTGGTCCATATTTCAACCCGACGTTACGACGTGATTGGAATTATTAACAGCTATTGGAACATGAAGAGTCCAAATAAATCATTACCTAGCACTGCACTGCGCTCGCCACCGAGGGATTCATGATGTTATATCTCTAACCCCAGTAATTTCTCTGGAAACATTGCTCTTCAAACCGGAACACAGTAATGTTTGAACATCACTACTTTGCACATGACTAGACAACTTTGACAACTTTGCACATGACAACTATAGACAACTTTGCACATGACTTTAGGAGCAAGTGCAAGGCAGAAGTGTTGGGATTGGCTCTGTCCGACCACACCGCTCAACTGTAGAGATATCCTGTGAAAAAAATATGTATTAACAAGTATTGACGGAAAAAATTTAGAGATTACAGTGTCGAAAATATAATAAAATTTCAAAGTCACTTAAAGAACCTTACTTTTTCAGATATATATGAAATATTTGATGCAAACTCAGCATACAACACATTTATAGATTTATTTAAGTTATTATACAACTTGTGTTTCCCTTATAGAACTGTAACAATCAATGTAACAAGAAACGCAACATGGCTGTCTCGTGGGTTAAAACTATGTAGTAAAAAGAAAAGGTTGTTGTTAAAAAAAGTATAATCATACCTGTATTTAAAAAGAAAATAGGGAGCACATGGAACATTACCGACCTATTGCCCTTATACCTATAATGTCAAAAATATTTGAAAAATATTTTAACCAGCAATTCATTCAGTATTTTGAAAAATACAACTTACTTTGTAATGAGCAAAAAGGTTTTAGAAGAAATAAGACTATAAATATTGCTATACATGATTTTCTTAACAATGTAATGAAAAATGTTGATAATAACAATGCTATCTGTACCATTTATTGTGATATGACCCAGGCATTTGACTATGTCAATCATGATATGATCATGATATTCTTCTGAGTAAATTTGAAGCCTATGGGGTTAGAGGTAATGTACTTGACTTAGTAAAATCTTACCTAACAGACAGAAGGCAAGTAGCTAAAATTACGAAGATTAATACTAAAACTAAACAGGAAGAAATATTAACCTCTAAAGAAAGAACTGTCAAATTTGGTGTGCCGCAGGGAAGTGTGTGGGGACCGTTTCAATTTATTGTCTACATAAATTATTTTCCTAAAGTAATTGAGCATCCAATGTCACTATTTGCAGATGACAGCACAATAACAATAACATGTCAAGATAAAGCTAATTATGAGGAAGATATCAATGCCGCACTAAATTCATCTATCCATTGGTTAAACATTAATAACTTAAAAATTAATTTAAACAAAACCAATTTCATGCAATTTACTCAAACAAAAAATTACTTGAGTAACATAAACATAAATTATCAAAATAAAAAAATTGCAGAAGTTTTTTGGGCCTAGAAGCAAAATTTTTGGGCCTAACAATAGACATGAAATTGAATTGGAAGGCACATGTTGAGATTCTCTGCAAGAAGCTGGGTAGCTCGGCATATGCTCTGCATAGGCTTGCTCCAGTGGTAAAGAAAGAGGCTCTTCGTACATCTTACCATGGATTGGTGGCATGAGTCTTGAGATATGGGATCATTTTTTGGGGGAAATCAACTGATACAGCCTCAGTTTTCAAAGCACAAAAACGATGCATTCGTGCTATGTTCGGGATGCAAGTTACAGATAGCTGCCGACAAGTATTCATAGACAACCAAATATTAACCCTGCCATGCCTGTACATATTTGAAGTTATGTGTTTTGTAAGGAATAACCCTCATTATTTTCCTCTATTGAGTGACAAAGTAAAACGTAACCGGCGTGATAAGTGTAGACTGCTCATAGACAAACGCAAAAAAAAAGATTATGAGTGACAGCATTTTTTGTATGTCTCCTCTTTTATATAATAAGCTGCCAAATGCCATAAAAGAACTTAACATAACAATGTTCAAAAGTAAACTAAAAAAAATGCTGATACACAAATGCTATTATACTGTAACTGAATTTTTAAATGATAAGGAAATTAATTGGAATACTAATATTTTAGACATTGTTTAACATGAAATTTTTACTATCTTTAAACCTTATTCCATTAATATCTCGATAGATAGTTTTCAAAATAATCTATCAAATTCTAAGTTTATAAGTTTTCACTTCTATTGGCATTTCCCAATTTTTTTAAATTGGTCCAGTAATTCTTAAGAATACTGCGTCCAAACAAAAAACCTCTTCAGCTTTATAATATTAATAACATACGTAGATTGAAGGCTGTGTTTTTGTATTTTTCTTCGGACAAAATTAAAATACTAAAAGATTAAAGTGGGTACATTGACTCATTCTGGCCACATAAATAGGTAAACTCATAAATATATATCTGCTATTTGACAATAAAAACTCTCCAGTCGTCCCCTAATCCCCGGACGTTCCCAAACGTCCCCAAATCGAGTGAAGTTATAATTGAGAGCCAATCACATTAGCATAGTGGTGCAATTACTGCCCTCTACAGCTTGGCGGGGGGTACCACGGTGCGCTGTCTGCGGCTTATTACTACTACCTACCCTACACTTTTTAGGGCTCCGTAGCCAAATGGCAAAATATGAAACGAGATTCGTCATGTCTGTCTGTCTCTATGTCTGTCCGTCCATATGTCACAGCCACTTTTTAACCCCCGACCAAAAAAGGGGTGTTATAAGTTTGACGTCGATGTCTGTCTGTGTGTGTGTCTGTCTGTGGCACCGTAGAACTCAAACGGATGGGCCGATTTCGATGCGGTTTTTTTTTATTTGAAAGTTAATATCCGTGCGGATGTTTTTAGCTATGTTTGGTTAGTATCGATTCAAGATGGCCGCCTCCACAAAATGGGGGACAAAATATTTCTTTACAACCTACCTCAAAATGGGTACCAAATGAAAGGGCTTGACTAGTAGAATACTATACATTATAAAAAAAATCTAATCCAAGATGGCTGCCACCACAAAATGGCGAATTATACTATTTTTTTCACTACTACCTCAATATCGGTATCAAACGAAAGGTCTTGACAATTAGAATACATTGCACTATAACAAATTTCAAATCCAAGATGGCCGCTTCCACAAAATGGCAAAACACATTTGCTTTTTCACAACTCCCTTAATATGGGTATCAAATGAAAGGGCTTGACTAGTAGAATGTTGTACAGGTAACAAATCTAAGGTAGTCGGGGGTTAAGCAAAATTTTTAATTTTGTTCTTGTCTTCGAAACTATAAGAACTATACTTTCGAAACTTGGTAAGTAGATGTATTCTGTGAAGTGCATTAAGGTTTTCATACAGAAAATAGATAAAAAAACAATAAATTGGGGGTGTCCCACACTTAGAACTGAAACTCAAACTGTAACTTCTAAAATAAGAGAATGTCAAAACTAAAAAAACTTGTGTGATGTACATTACCATGTAAACTATCAACAAAAATTGCTTTAAATGAGATCTAGTAAGTAGTTTTATTGTAATACATCATCAAATCACTATTGTCAAAACACTGATCTAAGTAACAACGAACTACAAGAACTTTTATATTATGTTACTTGCTGCTACGGAAGCCTTCATGGGCAAGTCCGACTCGCACTTGACCACATTTATTTAAGATGTTAAACGACTGCCGTCTCGCCTGATGTCAAACGCCAATACAGTCTACGATGGAACACGCTTACATAAAACCGATTCACTATTGACTTGATCCTGGAGAAGACTGCAGAAGATAGCGAATGACGAAGTCAATAACTAGTAAAGTAGCACTAGAGTTAGATTGAAAATGTTCTCTACTCCTCTCTTTTTTCCTTTTTTTCACCTTATCCGACATAGTTTAAAAAATATAATACAAATGACAAAGGCGTGACCTGACGTTTGTCATTTGTATCCTTTTTTTTACCCCGAGTCTATGAAATGGCTAATTTATAATGAAAAAAAACTCGACTTGACTATTGCTACTATTTGGAAAAAATCACTTTGAGCCTCAAAATTTTCAAATTTGTGGTATTAAATAGGATCCTTACCCATATTAATATGTGCAATTCCTGGGTTTATCGCGCGAATTGTTGCGACAGGAAACTAAACGACAACAAATTCAGTTAGTTTAAACTTCGAAGATAAATTCAGGTTTCGTCACTGAGTGTCCAGTGGTAGCCCCGTCCCCAGGGTGATGACATCGACAGGACGATCCCGCACTCTGCTGATTACATGGTAACGACGCGCAGGCAGCTCATTCCATAGCTCACTGCTCTTTACGACAGTTACATTTTTTTAAATTACGATAATCTTATGAAAATTGTTCACAGTGCTTTTCATCTGGACAACCCCATTCACGCAACACAACATATTTTCACGAAAGATGAGTTAGACTTGTTCGTCTTCGGAACACTAACTTCGAAATAATGTCGCTTTTTCAAGCTACAAGTATAATGAAACTCCGTTACTCGCTTGTACTTGTATTATTATTTATTTCCACAGGTACATGGGTACAATATGATTTAACAAAGCCATAAATTATTGCTGCCGACCATCTTTCGGCCCTGATGAGAAGAAGAGAATTGAATCTTGTATGCCAACTACCAGACTATTTATATTAATGATATTAAACTTCGTAGGTTGGTACTCTGTAAAATAACTGCGTGCAGGATGGTAGTTAAGAAACGAATAGTTTACCAACTATGGCACTACCGGAATCCAACACAAGAGTTACCATGTATAATGATGTGAAATAATAGTTTTTTCTCTTCTTTTCTTTCTCTTCTAATCTTTTTTTCACCTTTTTTGAAGTCGGTTAAAAATTCGACTAATTTACAAATCAAGACAAAAAATCATGACACAAGTAGTTGGATAGAAAAAGAAAGAATTGTCAGTCATAGGACCTGCCGATAGAAGTGAAAACGTATAACTCAGAATTTGATAACACGCTTTGGAAACTACACGGGTGCAACCTGCTTGTCTGGAATTAAAATCATGGTCTAGAAAAGTCTTCTAAGCATGACTATCTAGAAAATAACTGTGTGGTGCGCCAAAAGAAGTATTCATTGCAAAAATAAAAAATAATTCCTTACTTTCTGCGGACTCGGTGAGAGACTCCGAGTAGGTAGACGGGTAGATGTTAAAGTGTAGTATAATGTATCCGTCACATTTCGGTCAGCGAAGTTTCCCTCTCGCTCCCAGACGCGAGTTTTTGCCCGGACCTGATATCTGCCGGGTGATTTATACAACTCGGGCAAAAAGTTGAGACTCCCGGGACGGACGGTAGGGCTGCCCGGATTACAAGTTTGAAGCTTTATGAGTCGCCGGCCTACGTGGGCGGAGGATGCGATGCTGTGATATATCTTTGCGTTTTTATTGATTTCAATAAAAAAAACTCATTTATGTAGGTACGAGTATGTTTTTCTAAACGTCGTATTTGTAGGTTGTACAAATATAATTAATTCAATTTCGTAAAGTATCTATGCTTAATTTTAAATTGAAGTCGGTTTTCGATTTTATGGAGATAATTCAATAAGCTTTGTATCTAATAGTCTGTAGAGAACGATAAATTAATGTAAGTTTAACTACGTAGGACAAGGCGCTTGTGTCTCTTGTACATAAGTAAGGTTTAACATAATTTAGTTGTATCTTATTTATTCCTAAACGATTAGCGATCACGCGCGTTCGGTCTCCTTGAAAAAGACCGCCGTACGCGGCTGAAACTTACGTCGAATTGGACTGCCTGTAACAGCACTTAATTAATTTAAAATGTTGTGATTAACTGATTTCCAGTTAATTTGATGTACCTACCAAACACAAAATAAAGTTATTTAAATCTATTCACCATTGGCTAACCTATTGCGTAACATACAGAAATAAACATACAACCGAATTAAAAACTTACTCTTATTTAGTAGTCAGTTAAAAAAATCTTTGGTAAAGAGATGGTTTTTGACACAATTGTTTAACTTAGAGACACGTAAAGAACCAGTCGTCCACGTGATGGTAAGCTACACGTGTGTTCGTAACAGTATTTATGTGATATGCGGATACTTATTTAACCAGACTCTCAAATATCAATAGGCTACATAATATTAATTATAATTAAAACATTTTAGTTTACCATGTAACAATTGTTATTGACATTTATCATTCCCAGTATTTTATGAAATAATTATTCACTACCTTGCATTGGATTGCGCTCCTTAATTGAGATTTAAGATGAGCTATTTTTTCACTAATACTGATCTGGAAAATGTGTCCTTCAAACCGGAATACAACAATGTTTGCATAACTGGCAAAGACGGCGATAATATCGCAAATCAATCGTTTTACTTCTTTCC